>RJWT010052327.1:0-10598 GCA_004365215.1 Cuniculus paca | reverse complement strand
TAATTAGAATCTGGTTCTTCCATGAGACATACCATTTACTCCTGTTTCTTTCTTAGCAAGATTCTTATGCATTATAACAAATATGTTTTACAGGAGATATACTTGATAAGTTAAAAGGATCATTTCTGTGGAGCAATTTCATGTTTATAATTGGATTTATAATGTAGTCCTCAACTGAACATTCTAGCACCTAATACACCTGCATCGCTCTAGGCAGTGGATGTATGAAGGTGACTAGGGATGTACCATGTCCTTAAACAGCTGATATGGAGCAGGGGTGACAGGCATTTAAAGAAACAATATTATAGTTAGTGCAGTAGGCACCTAGGCATCTCTGAAGTGTGTGGTAAGGTGGGACTTGTGCAAGGGAGAAGAGCTAATTTGACCTGGGAAGGTCAGGAGGTCAGAAGGTCAAAAGCAAGTTGAACCATGCTTAGGTTGGTGTGCAAACCTTCATTTTTATGTTTCAAGCCCATTTTGTTTTTATTTATCCTTAATGGGTAGTTCCGAGATTATATCTAAACATTTTTTAATATTTCTAATGGAAGTGGCAACAAGATCTGACACACACAGATCCTCTCTTTCTCTTAACCCAAGTGTTCTTGTTGCCATAACAACCTGGTTTTGGTGCTGTGTCTGCTGCTGTTGTTGAGGTCGTGTCAGCAGTTCCATTCTCAGCTGCAATTTTTAGAGTTTTAAAATTGAGTATCACATTCACAGACATGACTTAAATTCCATCTATCTGTGGATACAATTTTTCCCTCCTAGTTGGGTATCCAAAGTCACCCTTCCACACACCTGTGTTGAAAAAGTCCCATACATTTGGTATTTAGGATTGTGCTTTTGTTAATTTCTGAATATTTTATTGCCGAAAGAAACCTCTGATTCTAAACAGGGTTCCTTTTATAATGAGGAAATTGAGGCTTTGAAGTTTAAATGACTGACCCAAGGGCAAATCATTCAACAGAAATTTAGTAGGTAAGACACTAAAGCATCGATGTTGGAATTCAGCAGAACCCTCTGCCTAGTGATCTCTTCAATATTTGGTTAAATCTCACACCTGCATGCCTTTTCTTTTTTTTTTTTTTTTTTGTGCTGGGGATTGGACTTGTGACCTCGCGCTTGCTGGGCAGGCACTGTGCTGCTGAGCTATGTCTCTTGTCCCTGGCATCCCTTTAATTTGCTTGAATATGTGCTTCTGTGTGTGTTTGATGTACATGTATAATAGCACATCGTTGTCACACACAGTGCTGTAGAAATTTGTTTTTGTCTGTTAGCCATCACATTAAGCTTCTCCAGGGGAGACACTGTCTTAATCATGGTAATTTCTACAGTATTTGCTGAGAAAGACCACTTCTGCTTCTTGCTCTCATTCCACTTTCCCTGGCTTTTGACCTTCGTCATTGCATATTCCTTGTTCTTGGACGTGGTGACCTGTTACTAGTGTGTTATTGTTGGACCAGTATGTTTGACTTGGCACTCGCAAATCAGAACATGAGATGAAGAGAGAGGAGCACAGAGGGGGAAAGGAGGGTATTTCAGACAAGTGGGAAACAGAAAAAGCTTTTGAGGGCTGTGGTTATAGCTGACGTAGAGGGAGTGGGGAGAAAGGTTTGAGGCAGTGAGGGGCCTGAAGATAAATTTCTATTGAACGTCCTGCTAAGGAACTTGAACTTTACATAGTAGGTGATAGGGACCTATTGGAGGGTCATAAGCAGGGGAATGAATTTAAAGACTCCCTACAACTATTAAGTGTTCAGGTCCTTCAGGATGGCTGTCTGCATGAAAAAAGTGCAGAAGTGTGTTGGGGGTAGCATATTAGGAAAACCTTGACTCTGCAGGTGTCAGTGCAGTCTGAGTGTAAGGGACTGGATATGATGGGCTGAGACCAGGTTGCCAAAGGGTTTTGGTGCCCACTGGGGAGAGAAGACTTTATCTGCTGTCTGGAAGAGTGTCGTGAGCTTTTTTAAAAAGAAGCAGAAAAGTCAGGCATGGTGACACGTACCTATAATGTCAGAACTCAGAATTGGAGGCAGGAGGATGGCATGTTTGTCTCAAAGTAAAAAGAACTGGGATCTAGTTCCACGTTCCCTAGGTTCAGTTGCCAGTATACAAAAGCAAAAACGGAGGTGGGGGCAGTCTGCAAAAGACATTGAACTGACCTGTGACATGGAGAAGCTGCTGTGGCAATTTAGAAAAGGAATATTGGAGGTGGAATCATGGAGTTTGTGGATTTAGGTTAGGTAAAAAACAAGCATCTGTTGAACTGAAGTGGGGTAAGCAAGATTAGATAAGGGAAGAAAGGGTTGAAGAGAGGTGCTTTGGGGTAAATGTGCTAGAGGTCTAGAACAAAGGAGGGAAAGCAAGGAGGAGGATGTGTTTTTACTCCAGCTTCAGGTGTATTACTACCATTTATCAAGGTGAGGAAACAGATGGAAAAGACAGATTTGACTTAAAGATAATATTTAAAAATTATATCCAAATTGTTAAAAACCAAGGTGTTAATTTCCACATGAAATGCTCAGATCTAAAGCAGTCTGATAAGCTTTAACAGTTTGTATACACCTGTGTAATCACCTCTACAAACAAGTTGGAGAATAGCAGTTCTCAATCTTGAGCATGTGTCGCATATACCTGGGTGGCACAGATGGCTGTGCCCACCGCCAGTTTCAGATGAGTCTGGGGCGCAGACTGAGAATTTTCATATCTAACAGTGTGCAGCTGCTGCTCATTCGGGTAGCACATTTTGAAAACTACTGTTATAAAATGTCACCCCCACTCTAGAAATGCCTCCTTCTCCCTTTTACCCCTTCACAGTTAGTTTGCCGATTCCTGAATTGTATACAAATTGAATTATACAGTATTCATTTATATCTTTTCTTATATAATACAATGATTTTGAAGTTTACCTGTGTTATTGCATGTGTTTTATTGCTTTTTATTGCTGATCAATATTCTTTCATAGAGCCATAGCACAATGTCTGTATCTGTTCTCTTGACAGGTATTTTGTTTTGGTTCCATTTTTCGGATATTATAATTAAAGTTCCTGAGAACATTTATGTACAAGTGTTTACGTGCAGTGCTTTCATTTCTCTTGGATAAATATCTAGGAGTAGGATTGCTCAATTTTATGATTGATGCTTAATTTTGTAATTGTCAAATCATTTTCCATAGTGGCTATGAGTAGTTGAATTGTGATTCAGTTTTCATTGACTCTAGTGAGACAGCTAGATGTGGACTAAACTGAAGGACTTTTGCCAGAAAAGGAAGGTCTGTGGTGTGTTGGGAAGCTTGCAAAATTGTTCTTAGAAATCCTAAGGCAACTGAAATCTGTGCTTAGGGCTTAGGCTTAGATAAATGTAGCTCATTATTTATTCAGTGGACATTTACTAAGTGCTGAGAGTACTACCCATAGTCCCCAGTATTGCTCTTGCAGAGCTCATAAGTGACACAAATTCTTACGATTTAGGAAGGTGTAAGGCAGTACCTTAAATTTAAAATACCCTTAATTCTAGTTTATCTGAATGCTATTTTCTAGAAATTCTGAACATCACGGGATCAAGACATAAGAAAAAAACACAAAAGCAAAACACTCCAGAGCATTTCAGATCACTGGGAGAAAAGATAGATTTGTCAGTAAAATATTTGTCCTAGTTGTCCTCTAGGGGTAAAAGTGGGATTCCAACCTTATTCTGTACAGTAAGATAAAGTCTGTGTCAAGAAGTTTAATGTAAATACATTTGAACCCAAACCCAGGTGTGGTTGTGCATGCCGTAATCACAGCTACTTGGGAGACTGACGTAAGTTGGAGGCCAGTCTGGGCAATACGGTGAGACTTCATTGCAAAAAATGTAAAGGGGGACTGGGGATTTAGCTCAGTGGCACAAGCATCTGCCTGGCAAGCATGAGGTCATGAATTCAATTCCTGGTACAAAAAAAAAAAATAAAACTAAATAAAGGACTGGAGATGTAGCTCAGCATTCCTGGGTTTTAATCCTCAGTACCCCCAAAAGTATTAGAATAAACCACAGACAAATTTTTTTCTAATGGCAGGATAGGGAAGATACTCTTATTTATTTATTTTTAAATGTTTTTATTTTATGGGAAAAAGGTAAAACAAAATTTTATAACCAAATATTAGGATAACAGTAGTTAATACATTGTATGTTGTTATCTTTAGTTGCTCAGGGTACAAGATATGGGCATAAAAATTTCTGCAGTTGATATTAGCACAAACCTTTAGGGAAGGTACTTTTAAATATGATACACAATCCAGAAATTATAAAAGATTCAAATTTGATTATATAAAAATTAAGAATTTCTACATAGGAAAACTTGCCATAACCAAAGCCAAAAACTAAATGTGTGTTGGGTAGATGGATGGGGTGAGAAGTGTAATTTATATCAAGACTGATCCCTAACATACATAGGTAGCTTTAATTTTGTTTTAAAAAATGGATAAAAGCTATGAGCAGACTATTCATGAAGGGAAATGCATTGACTTCCTTTTTTTTCTTTTTCTGTTGCTTTTTCTGTTGCTTTTTCTCTTCTTCTTCCTCTTTCTTTTTCTTTTGTGACAGGGTCCCCTTATGTAGTTCAGGCTGGCCATGTGCTCACTTTGTAGCCCAGCCTGGTCTCAAACTTGCTAGGATCCTTCAACCTCAGCCTCCTGAGTCCTGGGGTTACAGGCGTGTGCCACCACGCCTGGCCTGCATTTGCTCTTAAACTTATTAAAAAGATGCTTAGCCCACTTATAAGAGAAATGCAAATGAATTACAACTAAGTACATATTTCCAGCTACCAGACTGATATCTGGAATGTCTGGTGAATGTTTAGTGATTGGCTGCGTTGGCAAGGGTAGGATGTGTGGTGTTGGGAAAGAAGGAATTTTGGGTTGGGGGGAATAGCAGGCAAGAACAAAGGAGGCTGAAAAGTCAGATCAGCCTTTAGAGTAGGGCAGGCAGATAAAGCAGGGTCACAGTGTTGACAGTAGAAGGAGCTGGCAAAACAGTGTCAAGGGAGAAGCAGGGAAAGGAAACAATCAAAAACAACAGGTGAAAGTGCTAGTCACAGTGCGGCAGACAGCCTTATGATATCAGCAGTCATGGGCGTCACTTGATAAGGCTCGCTCAGAGCCACGTGAAGGGTTACTTCATTCTCAGCATCTTCTGTTTCAGAAAGCATTAAAATAGAATTTTAGGTCAAATGAAAGTTTATTGCACATTTAATAAAAGTGTAATTTAAAGGTTTATATTTTCACTTTCGTGGAATTTAACTTTTGAAGAATGACTTGTGAATGCTGAACAAATGAAGTACGTCTCTACTGGTTTTGTTGCTTACTGCTATTGTTAGCTTCTCTTACAGAGAGTTGTATCGCTGAGTGTTCTTAAAAACCAGTGACCAGACATCCTTCTGTCTCCCTTTGCTTACAAAGAAATAAATAGCACAATTTATTGATTAGGAGAGAGACGAGCTATTGGTGGTTGGTTTGGAAAGGCCGGTAATGTGTGTAACTTTACTTGCTTTTTTATTTTTTATTCCAATCCCTTCACCCTCCTATATTTCTTGTCCCCCTTTTATTACTTCTGCTTAATTGCTCACTTTGCTCCCAGAACTGTAAGTTTAATAATGTTTGTTAAAATGAAGTCACTCTCCTTTTCTAACTAGTTTAGTGTTGGATGCAGAAGGTTAGATCAGATAAACTGCTTAAGATACATTTTGCTCTGGGACATTATTATTTTCTGTGGTATACTGTGGTTTTAAATATTGTACATTGTGGATTATGGCATCAGAGTCATGCATATGAGGGCCAAATAGGGCAGCAAATATTTAATGAGATTCTTGTCTGCCTACATTCCTAACAAAGAATGTAATTATATGCTCAAACCAAAAAGTTAACTTCATTTACATTTTCCTTCTAATTTGGTTGCTGTCTAGATTTAAAAAAAATAAAGTGCCCAAGTATATTTCAGTAGTCCCTAAGGCAAACATTTAAGCAAAAAGGTATACCTAGTACAGTATCTTGAATACTGACCAGAATAGATTCTCTAGTGTTTTCTCATAGGTAGGGCTGTAGATTTTCTTCAAAGTAATAGCAAAAATACAGCACTATGGTTGAGCAACTAGTGTTCTCTGTGGTATCTGAAAAGCGGACTTATGTTGTGTCAAATTCTGTGTAGGCAGTCGCTGTCTAAGGCACTTTGGCTTCAGTGCAAAGCTAGAGAGAGAGAACCATGTGGTAATTCTCGGTGGCCCTTTCAATGTCGAATGAGAAAATGGCGACGCTTGATGACTCAGGTATCATTTTTTTTTTTTTAAAAGAATCAAGTTTGTGGGATTAGATACAGATAAACTTTTTTTAATACTAATACTGTGATACATAGGGATCTGTGTCCTTGAATTGTTTTTTTTTTTTTTTTTTTTCTTTTTTCTTTTTTCTCTTCAGCCTCTGACGGGACAAGAGTCATATCAGAGTTGGTATATGTAGAGGTATCTTCTTATTAGACATTTAAATATTATTGGCTAGTTGACAAATTCTTACCTACATTGTTTTTCTCAGTTGGAAAATTTCATTTCCACATCTAGCTCAACTATCTCAGAAAATCAGGCAAAAATGTGGTGTTATAAAAAACCATGAATGCCTGTTTAATTTCAAATGAATACCTGTTTAATTTCCATTTTACCGTTTATGCTGTTTTGGGAGCGATTTATTTTTGAAGTTATCTTAATACTCTTATCATTTCTGCAATTTTATATCTTTTGAAAAAAGGATTTTTTTTGAGGCCATTGGGTATGTTGGTGTCTGACTCAGAAAGGAGAGAAAAACTGAAATGGCAGTGAATGATCCTTAGTTTTACATTTCCTACCAGTCAGTAAATACTATGGGTGTTAGCATTGAAGACAAGCATCAGTCTAGATAGGCAAAAGAGGACAGCTTTAGGAGTCCTCTTCTAAATCGTTACAGGGTATGTTTTTATTTTCTCTAGGGCTTTGCCTATTTCAGTTCCCTGCATTTGTTTCTCTGAAACCTAGAGTGATTTCTCTTCTCTTCTCTTCTGTTTTGTTTTGTTTTGTTTTGTTTTGTTTTGTTTTGTTTTGTACTGGGAATCGAACTCAGGACCTCACACTTGCCAGTTAAACACTTATGCTGCTGAGCTACATCCTCGGTGTTATTTCTCTTAATTAAAACATTTTACATTAAGAGGCAGGGTTTCACTATGTTTCCCTGTCTGGTCCCTAATTTAAGGCTCAAGTACTTTTCCTGCCTCAGCCTCCTAAGCACCTGAGAGTAGAGAGCTTCACATCGCTTGTTCCCTGTATATTTCTTCCTTTTTTGATAAGGAATGTTGACTTATTAATTGAAAATATCATTCCCATCCCTATTGTGAGCTGCTGTTAGCTACATAACCATACTTTTTTCAGACTTGTTTCTAAAGCTGAGCTAGGGAAAGAAATTTGCTTTTGAAACAAGTCTTTTGTTACTGCAGCACTGTAGACCTTGGGTGATGCAGAGATCTTGCTATCAAAATTGAATGGATTTCTGAGTTGAAGGGCAGAGCTTATTTAGAGATGGTGAATTGTGTGTGGTAGGTATTTGGGAAATTAATGTTTGGCTTTGACCTTATCCAGCTTTATATGTGGAGTTGAGAGGGATCTCTCTGAGGAATAAAAGCATCTTTTTTAGGTAGGATCTGTTCCCTCTCCCTTCTCCTCCCTTTTTATTCTTTTAGTTTATCAGACTTTTTTCCTGCACTAGTATAGTCTTTGTTAAATAATGTTTTCTTATGTATATATTTGAAGATACAATTTATATCAACTTTGGTTACTGATTGATCATCATTCATTTATGGAATGATGTGGAAACATCTATTGAACAGCGTTGTGTGTTGCAGCCCTATGCTGGTACCTGGGGATGTCAGTGAGGACACAGAGAAGAAGATAGGGCTCCTGCCTGTGAGCCCCTTCCAGGCTTCTTGGATGGGAGGGTTTGTAGGTAGATGACTAACACTCACAGTGTCACACAGAATGTGTATAAGAACAAAAGAGGAAGTAAACTTTCTCTTGAGATCTGTGCAGAGAGGTTCTCCTACAAGAGAGTGTTCATACTGAAGCGAGACTGATACAGGGGGATCACAAGTTCATGCCCCGCCTGGGCAACTTAGTGACTTAGTTAAGACCCTATCTAAAAAGAAAGGAGAGGATGTGCAGGTGAGGTGGTCTGGGAGGGAGAGCAGGAGACAGGGGACACTGAGAAGATAAGATCCAGGGCCTTTGCACTGAGATACATCACTAACCTTTAAAAAAAACTTTTAAAAAATATTTGGGACAAGTTCTTGCCGAGATTCCAACTTGGGACCATCCTTCCTCTCCCAGAGTGCTGGGGTCATAGGCACTGCCTCCGTGCCCAGCCTATGCACTACCGTTAGAAAGGTTTTGGTGCTGCAGGTGGGGATGCCACATGGGGCTCTTCAGGATCTGGCTTTGGCTGAGGTCTCCTGCCTTTCTCACAAGTTCACACCTAGTTTAATGATAGCAAACTGTTTATACTTCCCTGAGCTTCTTTCAAGGATCTCTATACCCTCTCCCTTTATTGGTGGTGCGGGGGATGGAATGTAGGACCTCATTCATGTTAGGTAGGCACTGTATCATTGAGCTATATTCCAGTCCTTTAAAGCTTTATTTTGAAACAAAGTCTCAATAAATTGCCCAGGCTAGTCTTGAGTTTGTGACCTTCCTGCCTCAGCCTCTTAAATAGCTGGGGTTATAGGCATATGACCTCATACTTGGCTGGTCTCTGCCCTCTGACTAGTTGTTTTATGTATTTTTCCCTTAATCAGCTTTTATCTTTTCCTTCAGAACCTTCATTAACCCTCATTTCTGTTCTAAGACTTTCCCTGATGCCCCAGAGAAGTGAGTTGGTTTTTCTCTGTTGTCTCTCTACCTTCAACCCATGTTGTTGCAGGATATAACTTGCTTAGATGCCTGTGTCCTTTACAACTCTTGAACTCTCTGGGGGAGCTGGAATGGCACTCAACTTGAAAGTCCCAGAATGTGGCAGGATACTTAGCACATAGCACAGCACACCAATAAATCTGTTGAAATGAGTTGAATTGTAATATTTAAGCTTTCAAAAGCCATGATTAAAAAAAGATTTTAAAAATTATAGTAGCACATATTAATTATATAAAATAATGGATTTTATTGTGACATTTTTCACACATGTATATAATGTGCTTTGATTGTATTCACCCTCCTACCTTTTTCTGCCCACTCCTATTCACTTTCCTTTTCCTAATAGTCCCTGTTGTATTTTCATGTTGTCTTTTTCCTTCCCCTCCCCTCCCCACCCCCTCCCCTCTTCCCCCAACTTTTTCTTCCTTTGTTTCTACTTTTCTGGGTCATATGTTAGTTCTATTTTTTAGTCTTTTAAGCAACCTCCATACTGATTTCCTTAGTGGTTGTGCTAATTTATATTTGCACCATAGTGTTTAAGGGCCCCTCAACCCTGTATCCTTGCCAGAATTTGTTGTTTTATTGGTAATAGCCATTCTGACTAGAAAGAGGTAGAATCTCAGTGCAGTTTAGATTTGCATTTCCCTGAGCAAAAGCAATAGTTTTTTTTCGGTTTTGTTTTGTTTTTGGCATTAGTTTTTTTAAGGCACATTCTTGAGTTTCAAACTCCTGTCATAGTGCCTCTGAATGATGTGGTAGCTTTTTTGGTTTCACCTTTAGTTACAGTGGACACTCAAGTTATGACCAACCTCACATATGAATAACTTGAGTTGTGACTGGAATTTTAGGTTTAATTTAAGATGAAAATCTTGAGTTACGACCTGAATGCCAGCTGCTTGTGCAGTTGTAAACAAACTTGTGATGTCAGAAAACCATATATAAGGGTATGTGTCAGTCTGAGCCCAGATGTGCATTTGTGGATTTGATTTTGGTCAGTGCTTTTATATAATTGTTACAATTACTGCTATCAAAATGGCCCCAAAAAAGGTGGAAAAGAAGGTAAGGAAGGAAGGGAAGATATAGAAAACAGTCACATTTGAAAAGAAGGAAATTGCGGAGAAATATGAGAGTGGTGTTCTCGAGCCAATCTTGCCAATTTGTACAGCATGTCAAAATCCACTGTCTCAGCAATGTAGAGGGAAAAGATTTGTATAAGGAAGCTAGTGTTGCTAAAGGTGTTACTGAAATTAGTCACAATCAACAGCATTAGATGAGGTAGAAAGGCTGTTACTAATGTGGATAAATGAAAGGCATATGGCACGTTATAGCTTGAGTCTATAATTTGTGAAAAAGCTAGGGTTATAAATGCAGATCTCATGAAGGATAATCTGTCAGTGAGTGATAATGGTGAAACATTTCATGCCAGGAAAGGGTGGTGTCACAATTTTAAAGCAAGAACGGGTTCATAGTGTAACTAGGCATGGTGAAGCAGCCAGTGCTGATAAAAAGGCCAGTGAAATTATGTACACCACTTTGAAATGATGACATAAAAAATGGTTTTTGCTCTCATCAAGTTTTAAACTGTGATGAAACTGGTCTTTTCTAGAAGAAAATGCCCAGGAAAAACATACATTACCCAAGAAAA
>RJWT010052326.1:0-10585 GCA_004365215.1 Cuniculus paca | reverse complement strand
TAAAATTAAAATTAGTAATTCACCAATAGGAATACTTCTAAAACGTAAGCATGGGTGTTATATACCCAAGATGATGCTCCCTTTAACAAAAACTAACATGGTATGCTGCAAATGCACGAAAGTTCCTGTGTCTCCCTGGTGCAGCAATTGTGAGCCACACCAAGCTTCTGTTATGCACACATCTTGCTTTTCATCATACCAACTGGGTTAACACAAAGATAGTTTACTGTATCCCACCCCCCTGCCATGTAGCTATTCAGAGGCAGAGATGGCTGCTATTATGATAAAATAAAAATTTTCATGAGAAAAGTATGGTAAGGGGTTAAGAAACCTGATGTTTCAAAATGGGGCTCAAAGGAATGAATGGAGGTATTTTAACAGGGGTAACTTCATTTTATACTAGAAAACTTACTGTTGTACCTAGAACAACTTTTTATTCATTAAAAGTACATCAGAGAAATCCTGATATTTGAAATTCTTCCCATATTTAAGTGATTTCTTATTCCTCTAGACAGTGACACATTAATTCTTACACATCAATTTATACATTGAAAAGGAAGATAAATCTTCCTTAGTTACACAAAGTATGACTCAGTACACTTAACTAATGCATTGTATTCTTTATTAACTCCATGTTGCTTTAAGAAAATGTGATATTGTTCCAAGGGGTCATGGTAAATATTATATTGTTAGATTTTTCTACTTTTAAATGTTTTAGAGAAGTAATCTTGAAGGATAAGTTAGTTAAGTTCCCCTGTGTAGTATCCAGGGAAGCAGTGCCACAACACACCTCATTTGGGCATATAAGTACTAATATTCTCTGTCATATAAATTTACAACTAACTTTTCTTTATTCTGATGAATTTGTAGTTGTCAGTGACTGGATTTCTTAGTTCTTTCCCCTAGCTCAACATATCTGCTCAGATATAAATGCTTGAATATCCTAAATGCTTAAATGTACTAAAGAAGCTGACTGAATTATGTTTAGGTGAATTATCTTTAAAAGAATGTTTTCTTTAAAACTGTTATTATAATCATTGTGTTTTATAGCTGTAAACTTGTTTTGGATTTCTTTTCAAAGTGAGACATATGTAGAATTAAACTGGAAAAAATATGATTACTAGCAGCATGAAAGTTATTTTGGCATAACTTTTAGATTTTAGATTCCTGATAGATTTGGTACTAATAGAAGAATATGTATGCCTACATTCAGAATAAAATTTTATGCTATTTTTCTTTGAGAGCATGTGTTGGAAAACAGTGGCAAAGTGTGATCACCGAGTTAGGGTCCTATTTCCAGGGGAACTCACCGAGCTCTCTTTTACAAGAGTGTAAATGTTTACCTAAGCAAGAAGGTGAAGTCTCTTATGCCCAATAAAGGACATTTTGCAGTGCTGGTTTACGGAAAACATTCAACAGACAGTGGATGTTTTACACAAAGTACAGTGCGTTGTTTGAAACTATTTGCTCATCTATACACTATGTTTAAAATAAACACTATCTGGGAATATGCCAGTCTTTTTTTTTCTGCCTCCCTTATTCCACACCCTAGATTTTGTCACCTGCCAAAGTCAAATAAATCTTATCTAAACAGTTGAAATAAGCACTGAGTCGTACCCAGTATGTTCAAATCAACAAACCTTTCCAAAAACAGAAATGAAATACAATATCACTAGATTAAACAGTCTACTATGGCAATCATGTTTGCATTTAAAAGTTTTACTCCAAAAGGATTACAGTCTTGGTATCCGTTTTTTTTTTTTCTCCCTGTGTAGACAAGAAGGCGACGTACTGACTCAAACAAAATGCGTTTGTTCTCTAACAATTTAACTTGTACAGCTCTTATAAACATGGCCCATAGGTGTGTGAAGCTTCCTGACTTAATCAGTAACTTATGTCGTTAACCTTGTATAAGCAAGGATGCTTGAGATGTACCAGTGTTGGACTGTGTATCAGATTCATTTTTTTTTTTTCCCCAACAGGAAAATCTTTTTTTCTGTAGCCTAGAACAACTTCTGGAATTCTGGCCTCTTGTGTCTTTACCTTATAACAAAGTCTCACTATGTTAAATTTCCTGAAAAATAGAAGACACTATCAATGAATGTGATTTTCTAAATTATAAAATAATATAAAAATGTAATTTTCTTCCTTTCAAGGAAATATAGTACTACATTTTAGCTGTTTGCGTAAGAAGGTATAAACTCTACAAGGGTGACAATGTCAGTTTTACCACCATGCTCCCAAAATTGAGAAACCTGATTGAAATTATGAACTCTGTGAATATTTTTAAATGAATGAATGATGGTTTCAAAAAGATATTGTTTCCTTGCAGATGAACATAACTATTTTATGCTTTTGCGTCAGTTGCTGATATTTAAAGGCATGTTTCTAAACTGAATATATGTTGTCCTAGTGAAACAATTCCCTTTTAACATCATATCATTTCATTAACAATTTTTAAATTCACACATAATAAGGAACATATGTCATTCTATCACTATAATGTTTTGGCAAAATACATCTCAACCGTTACCTACATTTGTACATTTCTTATTGCAGAGCAATTTATACACTATCTGCTAATTAAAAATATATATATATATATATTTTTTTTTTTTTTTGCAGCACTGGGGATTGAACTCCTGACCTTGCACTTGCCAGGCAGGGGCTTAGGCCAGTGAGCTAGATCCCTGGCTTTCATTGTCCTTTAAATGGACCTTTATGTACTTTAGCCTGCAGTTAGCTCCAGTTGATATAGACGTGTGATTCTAATGTGCTGCCATCCTTTTATTTTTAAGGCTGAAACAATAATATGAATGTATCTTCTTATTTCCTAATATAAATATATGTTTTGTTTAATAAGAGCAACTGTGTCTACAATGATATATTTTTAGATATTTTGAGAGTACTAGGAACTTTCCAGTTTTTCATGCCTCCTACGGCCAAAACTGTGTTCCACAGATAAATAATTTCTGAGTTTTGCAATAATCATTCAAAGAAGATAATAGTATTACTTTCAGTATAACCATTTCCCGTAGGAACAAACCGAGGCTCAAAGATCTAACTAAGACTCTCTAAGACACACAGCTATTTAGTCACAGATTCGTGTTTTCAGTTCAGGTTTGTCTGAATTTTAAAGCACAAGGTTTAAGCATCAAATAATTTTGGAGAACACCACAACGTTTGAGTTATTTTGTTAAATTAAGATTTCTCAGTAAGCATGTTAGGATATAAATGAGGAATTTGATTGGGAAGAGCAATAATAGAACTTCAAGGTTTTAGAACTATAAGGAATGGAATAGTCACTGTTTTCATTTGGAATAAAAAAAAAAAGAATGGTATTGGTATATTTGCCATTTAATTTTGGTGGTCTGTAAATAATAGAAAATTGCTTGAAATGTTACTCAAGAGCATGTGTGTTTAATGTGTAGGTTAAGAATGCTTCGCTGCAGATCTCGTGGTAAGGTTCCCACCGGGTAGGTGGGCTGGTTTGTGTTGTTCTGCCAGACCTCCTGCTTCTGGGTGCTCGAGCATGCTCAAGGGTGGAGGCACGAGGAATGCAAATGCAGGGTTTCCTCTCATCAGCTCATCATGTGTAAAATATGACGGCGAATATGATAGCAAGTTCCTCCCTCTCAGAAAAGCTACTTCTCCTAAGTTATTGAATATGTTAATCTAAGCAGGCAAAACTAACAGAAGTTTTAAAAATTGCTTGTCTGCATCTTTAGGAAATTTTTGTCATGTAATTCGTTTTGACAGGTTTTTTCTCCCACAGGTGTGCAGATTTTCGCGTGGGGATTAACACATCAGTGTTCCCTTATAAAGGAATGCTGGTTATGAGTCTCGCCTTCACTGTGATCAAGTTACACAGAGGTTTGAGGCTTATGTGCTTTTTATCGAAGAATTTCAAATAAAAATTCAGGGATTATAATTCTAGGCGTTTCTACCAAACTGTTTTCCCCCTTTCTTCTTTCTTCTCACATCTTCCCAGCGCCACAGCTGGGGCAGTGCTAGAAACTCCCCAATGAATAAATGCTGAGCATTTGTGTCCACTACAGATGTGGAGGAGGAGAGAGGCAAGTTCTTCCCTAGAAACGCCTGTCTTTTGCTCTCTACCCTGTGATTCCTTTCTTTGCTGCCGTGTTGACGTTTGTGCTTATGGTGCTGTGGGTGGCAGGTATTGCTGCCCATTCCAGCATGTGGCTTTTGCTTTTCCTTTGTCAGATTATGCTGTTGGGGATTTATCAGACCAGTAGGGCAAACGTATGATATTCAGTGTCTCTTTCTTAAGATTTGCTCCCGCAGCTTCTCTCTAAAGGCTCGGTAATGACTTTTGTTTTTCCTCGTCCACATTTCTTTAGTTTCTGCAGTGTGGAGGGCACTGTCGTAGGAGCACACGCTATCTAAGAGAAGACCTCTTGTCAGGCTCTTTAAAATCTCCTTGGAGGCACAGAGTACATATATCTATACAAAATAAGGGCTCCGAACTGTATCAGGTGGCTTTTATTTATTTATTTTCAAGAGCAAAATTGAGAGGCAGTAGAGGTCATTATGAACTGTGACAGTTAGGGAATGTTTCAGAGATTACTTAGGCCATAACTTGCAGTTGCTGTTTTGTTAGAGAGATTACTTTTTCAGTTTAGTAGGCATTGTACATTACTTCTCTTTGCTTTCTCCTTTTTTCCTTAATTTTGCCTAGAATTTGAAAGTGATGGATGGAGCTATAGAAGCTATTATTCCATAAGGGGGAAAGAGATTTAAAAAAAACACCTAAAAAATTTTACCCTATCTTTGTGTTTAGCCTCCAAATCAATGTTGCCAATGTCAGGTTTAAGTCATTTACTCATTCTTTTCCTCACACAAGAAAATAATTTTTAACTGATTGAAACATATTGCACACGTTTTTCCTACTCATAAAGTGAGTGCTTGTCCAGAATTGATTCTTATTTAAAATCTCTTCATCACAACTGTCAAACTAGTTGTCCCCTTCACTCCTCCAGTAGCCTAACATGAGCTGGAGGGGAGGATGGGGGGAAGACAGAGTTACACACATGAACAGGGTTATTCGTCCTCCTTGTCTTGACCCTGTGTCTTTCACTTGACTTCCTACTAAACTCAGAGGTGGTGGAATTCAATTCTGACTTCTGATTTCCTCCAGAATTTATAGAGGATACCATTTTTATAACACACCCCTCGTTCCTCAGATGCCCTTGGTCTGTGTTACTCTCTTAATTCTTCACTCATGTGTGTCAGTTGCCCTCAGTATTCTAGTGTTTGGTTCTGTAAAACCCAGAGACAAGCACGAATAAGCAGAGGGAACTATTTCTGTTAGTAGATAAGACTTGTAAGAGAGGTTAAGCTGAACAAAGTGTTTAGGTTATCGTCTATTTTGCAGCTTTAGATCCTGAGAGAGTTTCTAGGAGGCTTATTTTAAAGAGGAAGCAATTTTACGAATGAGTTCTGTGAACAGAAGTATCACCAGGGACAAGGTGTATGCTGTTGGGGTTTTATCAGACCAGTAGGGCAAATGTATGATATTTAGTGTCTCACACTGAATATGAAGCGTGTCCCACGTATCTGGCATTTTATATGATTCTGTAGTGTCTCACTAGGATCTACTCTCGTCACTGGCCACACTTTTTTGTTTTAAACTTAGACTTCTGTTATTTGGACATTGGCCTTCCAGAATTGGTCTAATTTTCTTAACTTTCTCTTTTTCTTTTTGATCTACTTTTGGGATATTGTCTCACATTTATTTCCAAACTTTCTAGTTCTAGTACTATGTTTTTTAATGTCTGAAGAACGTTTTATCAAATTAGGGGAATGTTATAATAAATCAAGCAACCAATAAGAGTGTCTGGGAACAGAGTGGGGATGGGGAGGTGCTGGGTTTGGAACTTAGAGCCAACAGGATTCATGATGTGTTGGTGTGGACTCTGAATGAAAGAAAGGAATTAAGGACCGCTCTGAGCACGTGGCAGGAGTCTCTAACACAGACAGGGAAGCATCTGCACAGAGTGTAGGTACCCATTAGACACCCCAGTGGCCATGCTGAGAAGGCACCAAGTCAGGAGTTCTGAGGAAGGAGAGTAGAGGCTAGAGATGAAAGTGTAGGAGTATTTCATGACCCCCATGTGACTGACGAGACCCCCAATGGAATGCATATGGATAGGGTCAGAAAGGGATGCCAGAAGTGAACCCTAAGACAATCCACTGTAAGAGGTTGGGGAGACAAGGGGCCACCAGTGGAGACTGAGGAATGGGGAACAGGTTAAGTTGGGGCAAGAGGAAGAGTAGTATCCTAGAATCCAAATTAAACATAGGTATCAGGAGGAAGGAATATGTATCTGTGTCAATGCGGCTGGGAAATGTGTACTTGGATTTTACAAAGGCTAAATCAATGCTGACTCAGCACTCAGGCTAGCAGCTTCATTTGGGTTGAGATTAAAAAGTACAGGGCAGAGAATAAGGTGGAGACAGTAAGGATTATGATACGTGGGGTTTTATTGCCTTTTTTTTCTTTTTTTTTTCCCCCTTTTTCCTGTTTTTGGTCTCTAATACCCGTGGCAGGCCTTCCTGTAGATGATTTACTCCTTAACTGCCTATGAGAAGCCATGAGTGCTCACATAGATTTTTATTTTTCTGTTTAGTGTAGCATTATCTGCCTGTGCTATTTGTTGACTGCCTATCTCTGTATTGTTTGGCGTTTCCTTTGAGGTGATGACATTCCTTGGACACCTGTCATTCTTGTCCTGGAGAATGAATCTGCTTGACCTCAAACACCTGTCTGGAGCCTAAGTTGGAGGAGAGGGCTGGAAAAATCAGGTTGACAGGTTGGGAGGTATTTTCAGAATGAGGATGTAACTAACTCCAGTCTCTCTCTTCTTCACTATATTGTGAGTTGTTACAATATAGATGGGGAAACATGTATCTCCAGCTCTCTAAAGTATTTTAGATGACATCTACATAAGAGTTAATAGATATCATCAAATTAAATGGCAATTACTGTCCCCCCTGTCAAAGGTAGAAGCTTCTACACTGTGAAATACGAATGAACTCTTTACACATCTTTCTGTTCCTGGATTTTAAAGTCTAAATGACAGGTGACTTTCAGTTCCTTAATGAGGTCTCTTAGACAACTTTGCTTCCAAGAGTTTGGGGGTAAGAGGACATCCCTGGGACCATGGTACATGTGAGGATGCTTCTGTTACATGTTACTTAAGATGGATTTTGCTCAAACAAAGGTCTTTGCTTCTCAGCAGTTTGAAAGGTCAACTTCATCTTAGCTTTCACTGTGGCTTCTGAATTTCAGTGAGGTAAAGATGGTTTCTCTAAGCCCTTATACTCTTTCTTATTTTGTCATTAAGAAGAGTGCGTGAACTGTAAATATGGGCTGACTCGCATTCATTTTGTGTTTAAGCTTCTGCTGACTCTGCTTCTTTTCTTATATACCTTGGCCAAAATCAGTCCTGATGGTTTCGTTGTGGGTACTTGTTTAGTCTTCCATGTGTTACAACTGAAACTGTAGTTCTTCTTTTGCTCAGAATGTTTCCAATGTAGATTGTCTAAAATCTTTCAATCAAGATGCAGATTTGGAACGATATTAATGAAACAGTTTCCATATAGGAATGTGAAAGGGGCCATTATGAAAATAATATTCTGAATATTTGCTTTTGTGCATGGCATTGTTTGTGGGAATTTTACTAGTCTGGTTCTTTATTTTTATTTTTCGGTTGGTGTTTATAGACAGCTTTGAGAATCATTTGAGCCTACGAGCTCAAGTGATTCTCCTGCCTCATTCTCCTGAATGCTGGCACTACAGCCACATACCACCGTGCCTGGCTTTATTTGTGTTACTTGATCTTCTGTGAGATCCCTGTAGAGTATGAGCTCTTCTTTGATCCATTTTGCAGATAGAAAAGTTGAGAAACTATATATTATGCATGTAAGTCCTGCAGCCAGTTGACTTCAGTTCCTACTGTTTCTCACTACTTTCCAGTGCTGTTCGTTAGGTGAGAGTGTTTGCGTTTTCAGACTCTGGTGACAAATTGAAGGAATTGGCTGCTTATGGAAGGATAACCAGAGTGATCTCCTGGAATGGTCAGGTTGGCCAGTAATATCAAAGAGCTCATTGGGAACAATTACTAGCCTCGATCTATTTCATCCTTTCCAGATTCAAGAAAAATGTTTTCCTAAGCCTTTTATGGGCTACACTTTTCCAGATATAGTGAAGAATGCAGTGAGGAATCAAGCATGGTCATGCAATTCTAATAGAATTCTGTGTCCATGTTATCTCATATGTCTCCATGCCTCATATCATCTCCATATATCATATCACCTCTATCTGAGGCAATTAGGTTTGGCTGATTTGATAGGGTAGGTCTGTATGAGGAGCCAGGTTTTCTACTGCTACATTTCTTCTTATTAAGTTGGGATACTTCTTTGTGTCTTCTGTCAGGTCTGAGCCTTGTAGGAAAGTAAAAACATTCACATTAATGAAATGAATACAGGGTAAAGAGAAATACAAATAGAGAATCACAAGTTGGAACTTGAAGTCCCAGGCACAGATAGCCGTGGGTTAGTAATGTGACATGATGGGGAGCCTCTCAGGTGGCCCCCCAAAGATCCCACCTCTTGGCATTCTTGTGAAATCCAAGGCTAGACTCCATGACTCACTGTGAATAGAATATAATAGAGGTGGTGCTTTGTCACCTCCAAAATTAGATTATCAAAAAAGGCTTTGTTTTATGTGCCCTTTCTCTCATTCAATACCACCTGTAGAGGGACCCATCATAGCAAGAAACTGGGACAGACTTCCACCCAATAGGAACGAGATGCTGAGGTCCTCGGCATGAGGAACTGAATCCTGCAAATACCCAGGAAGCGAGCTTGGAAGTGGGTCCCCCCTCATAACCTTCAACCCAGACATAGCCCCATCCAACACAGTGATTGCAGTTTTGTTGGGGTTATTGAGGCAGAGGCATCCAGCTAATATGCATCTGGTTTCCTAACTCACGGAATCTATGTGTCTTGGTTACTTTTCTCTTGTTACTGAGACAAAATACCTGATGCCCAAAATGAAGGAAGGAAAGGTTTATTTAGCTTAGAGTTTGTGGAAGTTTCAGTCCATAATCAGCTGGTTCCAAGGCAGGGTGGCATGGCACGGGGGCAACACTTCAAGGCAGCAGCCAGCAAAAGCAGCCAAAGCAAAAGGAGGGGAAGAGCAAGTCTCTTTTACTCCCTTGTATTGTATACGGGGCACCCCCACTCCAAGGAAGGTGTAGCACTCACAAAATCTCTATTCCCTCCTCTTGCACAGGATGAGGATATTTACAAAGTAAGGATCCTGGCTCCCTGCTGAATCTCTCAGTTAAACTTTTAAATTTCTCAAGTTGACACAATGTATCAACCATAACACTATGATACAATGAATATGTGTTTGTTATACCCCTAAACTTGAGTTTAACTTGCTGTGCAAGAATGGGTGACTAATATACTGATCATAAGTACAATGAGACTTTCTCTTTGGGGGCTTTCTACTTACACTGTGGCAGATCACACAGGAAGAATTAAGTCTCAGGAGTTCATGCCATTTGGGGTAAGTGGCCAAGGCTGGGAAAGGGAAGAGGCCATTGAGCACAACATGGAAATGGTTGTCCTGTCCCATCCAGTAGGTACCCAAGTAAAAATTATCAAAGCTGGGGAAAGAGAGGCACTAATGTGATTCATGGCTTAAAATGATGTACTCAAGAGTAATCATATTATGTTGAATTATGATAACAAAGCGACCTACTTTATCTGGCTTCTAATATATGTAAAAAATTTGCAAATTTGGTTACTAATGTTTTGTGTTTTATTTTAAATCAATGTATTTTAAGGTAAGGTCTGAAAATCCCTTTCTGTTCCATGCAATTCTTTGAAAGCACAGTGACAAGATTCTTTTTATCATGCAGTCATTCACACAAATGCTTTGACCTCTGCTCTTTGGTGATTTAATACTGCCATGAATTAGAATGAGGCCATATCTCTGGTGTTGAAGAAAGCAGAAAGGGAAGAGCACATGGTAATAGCAAGGACCAAGTGGGAGGTACTGGACATCTAGGTGCATCTGGGTATGGTGTCACATGTCCAGTGTGAGACTTATTTCCTGCAGTGGGCCCTTGGTTGCTTAACTGGTTTTTCTGTAATTCATTTTATGTCATGCAGTATTGTAAAATTCAAAAGAAGAGTTTTTGTTTCTGTTTAGACTTTGTATTTTCAATTTTTATATTTTAGATTAAGTTGACTATTTGAGTTCCAAAATGGACTACATTATTCTTTATTTTGTTACAGCATGATTGTGTTAATCAGCTTTTCATTATCATGACAGAATACTTGAGGTCAATTTAAAGGTGGAAAAAAATTATTTGGCTTAAGGTTTTAGAGGCTTCAGTCCATGGTATCTTGGCCTTTTGGTTTCTGGGCCTTGGGAGAAGCAGAACATCATGGGGAAGGTCATAGTAGGAAAAAACTGCTCACCTCTTGGCAGCCAGAAAGCACAAAATGAGGGATATAATCAAAGGACAATTGTGTCTTTTATGAACTT
>RJWT010052325.1:0-10579 GCA_004365215.1 Cuniculus paca | reverse complement strand
AATTGCTTTGGATTCTTCTGTACTTGGAAATGAACACTGAAACCACAACTTAAGGTATAACTAAATAAAATATTTATGTATTTTCCTGTTAGTTTTTACATTGCCATAGTTGAAATATTGGGTACAATTGCATATTGGAAATTGCCTCTCTTTAGCTTAATAGTTAATGGCAGTATTTATTGGCGACGCTAAATACATAAGGTCTATTTTAAACTATAGTATTTTAACTTTAAATTTAAAAAAACAGTAAATATCTAAATGTATGTATATAACCCAATTGAGGAAAACTAAACAAATTGATTGTTTGAAATGATCCATCGTTGTTTATATAAAGAAAAATTTTCGTAAGTTAACTTTTTATAAGGCTCCTAGTTATGAGAGGCAAAATAGGATTTTTCATCTTTAATACATAAAATGATTATACATTATATATTTAAAGTGATCAAAATGCTCTACTCATAAAGTGCATAGAAATTCAGTTGATTTTAGAAATTTTTCCAGGATCTTCTATATTTTATTTTTTTATTTATTTAAGAGAAAAAAAGACACAGAAAATAAAAACAAACAGCAAAAGAGACAAGCAAAGAACAAACCCAAAGCAACAACAGTAGAGGTTTACAAAACAAGACTATAGGAATTTAACAATGGTTGTAATATTGTATATTGTTACCTTCAAAAGAGTTGCTTAGATTACCAGACACAGCCTTGAAAAATTGATCTAATCACATGAGTATTAACTGTTCTTTTCCAAGAACTAATACAATTAGTAGTAGAGTCATTTTCGCTATCTTATGTATATATATAAATTTATGTCTTTTTCCTTTTCCCTTCCTTCTTTCATCCTTTCCCCATCATAGTTACTTTTCCTCTTTGAGCAGTTTCTTATCCTTACACAATAATTATTGTAGATTTTGGATCATATTTACTGTTTCAGTTTCTTACACTAGGGAGACAATATGGTATGCACATGTGAGTTTGATTTATTTCACTTATGAGTATGGTCTCAAGTTGCATCCATTTCCTTATAAAAGCCTCGATGCAATCTTTCTTTATAGCTGAGTAGTACTCCATTGCATAAAAATGCCACATCTTCTTATCCATTTCTCGACTGATGGGCACTTGGGTTGTTTCTAAGATTTGGCTAGTACAAATTGTGCTGCTAGAAACATGGGTGTGCATATGTCACTGTGGTTTTCAATTCTTGTGGGAAAATGCCCAGAAGTGGGATAGCTTGGTCAAATGGAATCTCTGATCCTAGCTTTTTGAGGAATCTCCACACTGATTTCCACAGTGGTTGCACCAACCTACACTCCCACCAACAGTGGAGAAGGGTTACTTTTCCCCCACAGCCCCTCCAGCATTTGTTATTGGTGAGTTTCTTGATTTGGGACATTCTTTCTGGAGTGAGATGGAATCTCAGTGTTGTTTTAATTTGCATTTCTAAAATGACCATTGATGTTGAACATTTTTTTCATGTATTTATTTGCCATTTGTATTTCTTCACTTGAGAAGTATATATTCATCTCACATGCCAATTTTTGGATTGGGTCTTTGAATTTTGAGGGCCTGATTTTTTTTAATTCTTCATATATTTTAGTTGGCCAAGATATTTTCCCAATTCATGGGTTTTCTTTTCACTCTGTTGGAGATTTCTTTTGGCATGCAAAAACTTTTTAATAAGACGAGATCCCAATTGATGATTCTGGGAAGCATTTCACATGCAGTTTGATTTTTGTTCATGAACTCTCTGCCTACCTCTATGTCACTGAGATTTCTACCTTTTTTGTCTTCCAGCAGATTTAGTGTTTCTGTTTTCATATTTAGATCTTTGATCCATTTTTACTTTAGTCAAAATTACTTTTGACTAAAAGTAATCACCATGACTTTAGTGCATGGTGATAGACCTGAGTCTAGTTTTAGTTTCTGGCATATAGAAAGCCAGTTTTTCCAGCACCACCTATTAAAGAGGTTATCTTTATTCCAGTGAACATGTTTGGCATCTTTGTCAAAGATAAAGTGACTGAGTGCGTTTGTAGTTGTGGCAGTATTTCTAATCTATTCCATTGATCTTCAGGTCTGTCTTTATTCCATTACCATGCTGATTTTATCACAGTGGCTTTGTAGTATAACTTCAAGTCAGGAACTGTGATGCCTCCTGCCTTGCCTTTGTTGCCCAGAATTGCCTTTGCTATTCTAAGTCTCTTCTGGTTCCAGGTGAATTTTAGGAATGATTTCTCTAGGTCTATGAGGTATTCAAATGATATTTTAATTGGAATTGCTTTAAATTTGTATAACGATTTTGGGACAATGGCCATTTTCACAATGTTTATTCTTCCTATCCATAAACAGGGAATGTCTTTCCATTTTCTGAAATCCTCTTCAATTTCCTTTTTCAGAGTAATGTAATTTTCAAGGTATAGATCTTTTACTTCCTTTGTTAGATTGTTTCCTAAATATTTCATTTTTTTGGACGTTATAGTGAAAGGTATGGTTTCCCTTATTTCTCTCTGAGTTAGTTTATTGCTTGTGTACAGGAATTCTATTGATTTTTGAGTGTTGATCTTGTATCCAGCCTCATCACTGAATTTGGTTATGACATCCAGAAGTCTTTCAGTGGAGTTTTGGGGATCATCTAGGTAGAGTATCCTATCATCTGCAAATAGTGATAATTTAACTTCTTCCTTTCCTATCTTTGTTCCTTTTATTTCTCTCTCTTGTCTAATTGCTCTGGCTAATGCTTCCAGAACTATATTGAATAGGAGTGGTGATAATGGACATCCTTGTCTTATTCCTGATTTTAGGTTGAGAGCTTTCAGTTTTTGTCTATTTAGTAAGATGTTGGCTGTTGCTTTATCATATATGGCTTTTATCAGGTTGAGGTAAAGACCATCTATTTCAATTTTATAGGGTTTATATCATGAAAGAGTGTTGGATTTTGTTGAAAGCTTTTTCTGCATCTGTAGAGATGATCATGTGATTCTTGTCTTTGGCTCAGTTGATATGGTGTACTATATTTATTGATTTGCATATGTTGAAGTATTCCTTCATTCCTGGGATGAATTGCACTTGATCAAGGTGTATAATCTTCTTGATGATTTGTTGCATTCTATTTGTGAGTATTTTATTGAGGATTTTTGCATCTATGTTCATTAGAGAGGTTGGCCTGTAGTTCTCTTTTTTGGTTGGGTCTTTCTCTGGTCTTGGTATTAGGGCAACACTTCTTCTAGGAGTGACTTAGGGAGAATTGCTTCCCTTTCAATTTCATTGAAGAGTTTGAAGAGTGTTGGCATTAAGTCTTCCTTGAATTTCTTGTGGAATTCAGCAGGACCTGGGCTTTACTTTGTTGGTAAGGGTCTAACTACATTTTCAATTTCATTAACTGAAATTGGGTTATTCAACAGTTTTACATCTTCATGATTCAGCTTTGGTAATTCATATGTTTTCAGGAATCTGTCCATTTCTTTTGTGTTATCGAACCTGTAAGAGTAAAGGTTTTCAAAGTATGTATTGATGATCTTCTGTATTTCCACAGGGTCTGTAGTGATTTCACCCTTTTCATTTCTTATTGCATGGATTTGAGTTTTTTCTTTCTTTTTTTTTGATAAGGTTGACTAGGGGGTTATCAATTTTATTTATTCTTTCTGAATTTTATTTTATTTTACTTGTATGAGTAAAACAGAGACAGTGGCTTCTCAAAGGATTCACATACTGTTGGTTCATTTGTGCCATCCAATGATAATATACACTGCTTGTATTCCATCATTTCTCTACCTATCAATTAATGTTTTCACTATTCTTATTGATCCTGGGATGAAGCTGCTCTCTCATCAATTTGGATCTTACAATAGAGATGTTGCCAAGTGTAATCCACATTTCCTGCTGCCTCAATTATACCAAGGTATAGACATTTATAGGGAATAAAGTGAACATTTATTTAGAACCTCATGAAAAGATCATGTTTTCATGGTGAAATGTAATTAAAACTTTTATTGAGTCATGACTTCAAATTAAATCCCATTAGTAGTTTATTAGTTACTTCTCTCTTCTTGCTGAGACAAAATATCTGAAATCCAAAATTAAAGGGGGAAAGGTTTATTCAAATAAGTTTATGGAAGTTTCATTCCTCAATTTACTGTTTCCAAGGCACAGTGGGTTCTCAGAATGACATTCTAAAGGAAAAACAGTTCATGGCTGCAGATGACAACAAAAGCAAGCAAGGAAAAGAGAAAGACAAGCCTTTTTTCCCCCCTTCTCTCTTATGTAGATTGCTGGGGTTATGGTGATACCAATCAATTAGTGGACTGATCCAGCAATTACCCACCAATAATTACAGTGCCCTTAATCCCAGCATTGCACTATGGATCAATCACAAACTCTAGATTCAGCTATCTCTGAAAAAGTCCATCTCAAAGTGCATGAGGCTTTGGAGGGACATGTAGACAGAAACCATAGCTTTCTACCCATATCCCTGCCCCCAAAGAATCATGTGCATTCCTTTACAAAAAAGATATTTAATACATCTCTAAGAGTTGCCAAAGTCCTAAGAGCTTCAGCATTGCCCAAGTCTCCTCTGAGATTAAAGGCAAATCCTTAGCTCTGAGCCCCTGTACAAATGAAAAGAAGGTTATACACTTCCAACATTCAAAGGGACAAGATAGACACTTCCACTCCAAAAGTTACAAACAGAATGTTGCAAAGCAATGGGACCAAAACAAGTCCAAAATTTAGCAGGGCAAATGTTAACTCCTGTATTTTCATGTGCAGCATCCAAGGCAAACTGTGGCAAGTCATAAACTCCAAAGGGCTTGTGTGGCTCTGCCCCTATGGCACTGCTGGTGGTTATAACTCTCATGGTTTCTCTCTTGATCCTGTTCTGTTTCCTCCTTGCAGTTTTCCTCAAACAATCCATGTTCCTTGCTTTTCCAAACTTCTGGGATCTCCAATACACTCTTGGCTTCACACTCACAGCTTCATACACTGCCCTCTCCAGCACATGTGCCTAGGTTCTCAAGCCTTCTGAAATTTGACTGGAAGCCTTCCTAACCCCATAACTCTTTCATTCTGTATGCACCTAAAACCAGTGCCAGGTAGATGATAGCAAGATCTCCTGCCAGGTGGAGCAGTAGCAAGACTTTCTTCTCTCTTGCTTATAGAGTTTGAGTGCCTAGATCACTGACCACTCTGAATCCAATTCTGAAGAACAAATTCTCTATGATGCCATCATTATGGAACATGGTGCTCTGGGGTTTACATTTCAAAGGAAAGTATTTCACTTTTGCAATTTTAAAGCTGCAAAGAGTGAAATCCTGCTGCTTCTTGTGATGCCCTCAGTCCATCTTTTCTACTCTCCTGTTCCTTCTTAGCAATCAAGATCTCCATAAATCTATCTCTGCCATCCACAGCTTTACTGGAGCTTCCTTTTAAGGCAAAATTAAAAACATTTTAAATTATTCTGCCTCTTTGCTCTTGATTCTCAACATTGATCTGGCTAGAAGCCTCAACAGCAGCCCTTCCACAGCATCAACATTAGACTGCCTTGAAATTTCTTCTGAGAGATTACTCTGCTCTCCTTATTCTCAGTTTCTGCAAAAGTCTCTCAATATGAACAAAATGCAGACCAGCTTCCTGCCAAGTCATAACATATATCATCTGGAGTACAACAGGCAGTGCGGTTCTTCTTCCCAGCAGAAAGCTTAACAGTGTTTTTCTGTCCCTTTTAGACTTTCTCCAGGCTTCCAGGATTAGGGTGTTACCAATCCAGTCAGTGGACTGATCCAGCAAACACCTACCATTAATCCCAGAACCCAGTGTTGTGCTGCCAATCCGTCACACACTCTAGATTCAGTCACCTCTGAAAAAGACCCATCTAAAACTGCATGTGCCTTTGGGGGGACAGATAGACACAAACTATAACAAGTAATATATTTTTTCTAAAATTTAGATAAAATAAATATTTCTTTCTGATCTGCTTAAGAAAATTTTCTATAAGGAAGGCTTAAATAATTTTAAAGAAGGAAATTTCATACTGTTAAATTTTTCCTTGGTGCATAAGGAAGAGCAGTTAATTTCTTGTATTTAAGAGAAATTGTTCTCTTTGCTCCATTATGAAGGGAAAATCATTTCATGGTTGGTCCTAGAACTTCTGGCCAATTTTTTGCTTTGCATTGAAATTAGTGCTTATTATAATACTAAGATAAAATATTAAAAATAGTCACTATAGGTGTTTTTCATAATTATTATATGATACTTAGAACAAAATACCTGATATGTTACTGATGTTGCTAATATTAATTAACAGTTTGCCTTAAAAAGTTAAAAGTTTTAATTTTAACTCACCCAATGAGTAATCCTAGTTTATTTTTGTAAAATCTTGGCAATATTTTGAATGTTTACCTATTATTTGAAATATAGGTATAAGATGAACCAATACATAATATTTGCCTGTATGATTGATAAACTGTTTTTGTCTTCATTTCTTACCACATAGTAGCTTAAAATAAATTGGAAAGGTAATATATTTATATTTTTAAAAAGTAAAATTTCAAAGCACCAACATAAATGCATTTAGTTGATGGGGGGAAACTCTAGCTGGGAAGATTTAATGATTTTAGATTTTTAAAAACAATTGTTATTAGGTTTTATTTTCTAACTTGCATTTATTTTCAGGTTCATAATTACAGATACAACACATTCTTTTTCTTAGGGGCTTTTTGAGGGATTGAGAATTCCCTTTAGTGTGCCTTGTAGTTTTCTCAGTTTTTGTTTGATTGAAATGTTTTAATTTTGAAAAATGTTCCCCTCCTTTTAAAAGGTACTTTCACTGGTTAGCATCCTATAGTTTGGAAATTTATTTCCTTTCTATACTTAAGTATGCTAATAACTGACTTCTGACTCCCATCATCTCTTTTGAGAAGTCAGCTATCAGTCTGGTTTTTCTCTTTGAGGATAATACCTTCTTTAGTTTTAGTTGTTACATGTTTTTAATATTTTTTGTTTTTGGAAATTTTACAATAAAGTGTCTGAATAATATCATCTATATTGTTCCTGTGTATTTTCTGCAGTGTAAAATCTGTAGCATTATTAGCATATAATTGATATATTTCATCAATTTCAAGAAATTCTGGGTTACTGAACCTTCAGATATTTGTACCTTCTTTTCCCCTTTAAGACATGTGTAGGCATTTTTATTATTTGTCATATTACTAGTATCTTTTAATTCTTCTTTTAATGTATTTTATATCCCTTTTTTTGCTCCATCTGCTATAATTTGGATATTTTTATAGACCATTTTACCACTTGTGAATCATTTTTACTCTGTCCTATCAGTCATTAAACTGATTTGTTGGGTTATTAATTTCAATTGTCAATTTTTTCACTTGTAGCTTTTCATTTTTTTCCTTAGGTTTATAAATCTATAAACTTCTCAATTTTTTTCATCTAGTATCTGGATATTCTTGAATATTACATTTAAAGTCTAAGACTATCAGCTCCAATAACAGAGCTACGTGTCAAGCTGTTTTTCATATTTTTTGTTAGAATGGTTCTTTTCTTTTAGTTTAAAAGAGAAACATGTATTAAAAGGTGTAAAAACTTGTCATTCTTCCTTCAAGAAGATACATCTTCTACTTCAGAAAGCAGATAGTGTCAGAGTAAATTATCTTAACCCAATCACAGACTGGGACAACTGAAGAGGCTACTTTGCAAACTTAAAAGGCACTGCGTAGGCCTGGTTTGACCTCATTTCTTGCTGTAAGACTGAAGGGACTTGACAGCTTTACTTTTCACATGTTTGTTTTAATAGCTTTCATTATTGTAACAAATACCTATTGCAATAAATATATAGAAAATATTTCTTTTGGCTCATGTTTTAGTGGTTTTAGTCTTAGATCAACTGATCCTAGTGCTTTGGACCTGTGGCAGTATATCACAGTGGGAATATGTAGCAAAGCAACATATGCTCACCTCATGCTTTGGAAACCAAAGGGAAAAAGAGAATAAGACACCAGGGTCCCTAAATCTCTTCCAAGATGCACTCCTAATGACTTAAAGATATCCCACGAGGCCCCACATTGTAATGTTTACACCATTCCAACAGCTCCACAGTCTCTGGACACAACCTTTGGCACCTGGGCTTTTGGGACACATCCTAGATCCACAATATAACAAAAATAAATTTTATCTTGTTTTATTGTGAAAGTGTGGAATACTTGGCTGTAATTTTAAACAGTTTTCTGATAAGTATCTTACTTGTGGCCCCACAAAGTTTAAAATTTTAGCAATGCTTTAAATGAGGATCTGCTGAGTATGGCCTTAACTTGTATGGTTCTTACTTCTTGCCAGCATATAGGAACTTTGTGTTTCTTTTGACAAAACTCTTGTGGGGAAATATGGATTTTGTAAGGTTATTTCACTTTTATGTGGTTTGTCTGTATCCAGGATCTTGGCTCCACAAGTCCTACTTAACTCTACAATAGCTCTTCAGATGGAGATTTGCTTATTTTTGTTTGTTTATATTTATATCACTTTTATTTTTTCAGGAGTAGTATTAGCTTACAACAAGCCATTCTATCATAGAAGTACATACTTTTCCTTAATATTTTAGCTTTAATGTTAAAATATTTAATTAAAATGTTTTCTAAAAATGTATACTTATCTGGTAAAGTATAGAAGTATTAATTGCAATCATGAGGACATGAATATAATAAGAAGTTTAGAGGGCTGGGGATCTAGCTCAGCAGTCTAAGCGCCTGCCCGGCAAGCGCAAGGTCATGAGTTCAATCCCCGGTGCCGCAAAAAAAAAAGAAGAAGTTTAGAGTTATCAACCTGTGATTTTTTTTTAATTGGCAAAAATATTATTCTTAAAAAAATTATCAAGGCTTTTATATCAGGACCTAAATAACTGTTTTGCCACTATTTTGTATAAAATAATGAATTCTAAATGCACCCATATTAATCTGGCATAATTATTAAATTCCAGTTAATGGTTCTTTCTTGCTGAATAACAGGCATACCACTAACTTAAAAGAAACAAATAAATATAAAGCAGTAGCAATTTAACCTCTCTTTATTGAGATAAAATTTCTAAGACCTGTAGTTTTGAAAATTTTATGGGAGAAATGTCATTCAAAGTCCACTATAAAATGTGCTGCAGTTATAACTGGTGTTAATAGTATTGCCTAAGGCTTAACGGACTGTATTTCCTTACAGATCCTCTGTAGATGGGCCCAATACTGTATTAGACTGAATCATATATAATTCAAAATACTTCCAAACCTGCCTATAGGGTATCCTTTCTGATTTTACCAACATCTGTGAAGCATACGATGAATATATATGCTCTGTATTTTAGTATGATCCAAACCCATCCCTATTTACCCTGTGTGGCATATAGATTGTCTTCTGTCTGTTTTCTTGACTTAAATATATATTGTAATTTTAATCTGTGGGAAAGAATATACTAGTGGGTTGTGGGACACTGTCAATATTGACTTGACCTTGATTACATCCCAATACTTCTGCAAGGTCTCAGCTCCATTTTGATGATATTAGCATTAAGTTTTCAGCGATGATCTTTCTGGGGCTCGAGAGTTCAGGGTTCTTCTACAGTTCCTTCCAGGGTTCTTCTACAGTTCCTTCCTTAAAATCAGCTTTAAGTGCGATAAGACTGTTGGATGGCCTACATGAAAGATTATTAGATTTGTTCAGATGCAATGAGGAATTAGATACAATTCGAGACTCATTACTGGCTGATCATATCCCAGAAGGGACAGTCACACTTTAACCTTAACCCCAAGTCTGGGACCATGATTGTGATTATGGACCTCGACATTACATCTACCACCATGGTAAGGAGTCTGTCATATGGTTTACAAGTATACCATCTCTGAGTTTCGGAATAACCTAAGATAAAGCTAGACTATATTTCCAGTGGGACATCTTGGCTGCCAACTCAAAATACAGCTAAATTCTTGTACGTGTCAAGAGCTTGTTTCTGCTTATTGCTCAGTAGTATTTGATGGCATGGATGAAAGAGTTGCTAAATCAGTTTGTTCAGCTACAAAAACAAGCTGAAAATTCTGGTGACCCAGAATGTCATTTCATCTCTGAACTACTCTCATATGTAGGGATTGAGTCTCCATAGTTGCATATTCAGCCTCCCTCCTAGGAACTGTCTAGATTTTATCTACATGTGGGAAAATCAGTCACTGTCCTGTCACATGTGAAAGGAAATAACCGGGTTCCCCAAAAGAGATGAGGTGTCATCTAAGGACTTTGGACTTTCATCTACAATAGTCCTTGAAGAAAAAGCATATGTAAAGGTCTTTCAAATTTATCCACCCCCAAAATCTTGTCATTTCTATTTCATGTATTTGTAAAAAGACAGTAACTTTACTTCTTAATTCCTCCTGAATGTAGGGCTTTCTTTCTTTTCCACATACATGCTATATTTGCCAAAAACTATTAATCACTTTCTGTCTCTTGAGTACTAGTTACTAAGAATGCCTTTTCATGGACCCTTCTTAGTCTGATTAAAGGAGCTCATAGATAATGATTTCAGTAACCTTTTAATCAACACCTA
>RJWT010052324.1:0-10572 GCA_004365215.1 Cuniculus paca | reverse complement strand
GACTGTGTGGGCATGCAATACTAGAAAACACACTTGGAATCAGTGTAAATACTGACTTTTTGTCCTTCACAGAGTTGTAAAACCCTAGTCAGAACTATGAGTTCTGCTAACTGGACACTAGTCCTAGGGGCAAGCGAGGAACTTTCAAGTGTCCAATGTAGAGTCACTACTGCATATCCTGCCTTTCTTGTACCATTTTCTTGAAGGAACTGCCATCACAGAAGAGGGTCAAGTCAGGGTCAGTAAACAATGTGTGTAACAAGTCTTCTCTAGCTGTATATGTACAGAGAACTACTTGTTCACAATCACATTTTTTAGCCTCAATTTCTTCTTTCTGTGGTGGAAAGGTAGCAGGATTTAAGGAGGAACATGTCTTTATTTGAATGGCTGGTCTTTCTAGAAGTAGAGCCTGGAATTTAAGAAGTTGGTTGTCTGACAGCCATAGGCTCCCTTTGGAAGAAAAAGTCCTGCTGCAGTTTTGAGATGTATATACAGTAAGATCTTTGCCTAAAGTCAGCTTGGATTCCTCTGGTACCAAGAGAGCTATGGCAGCCACAGCTCTAAGGCATGCAGGTCATCCCTTTACTACACTATGTAATTCATGACTCAAGCAGTTGAGCAGGCCCTTGATCCTGCGTAAGCACTCCCGAAGTCATGTCCTGCCTTTCATCAACATACAAATTGAAGTGGTGTTCTGATGGTAGGCTCAGTGCTGGGGCATTTAGAAGCTCTTGTTTAAGCTTCTGGAATGCAGATTGGAAATCAGGTTCCCAGGTTAAAATATTAGTATCTGCCTTTTATGCTTCCTTTATAAGCTGATAGAGGAGTCATGTGATCTTACCATATCCTGCTATCCAAAGGTGACAAAAGCCTGTGATTCCTAGGAATCCCCTTAGCTGTTTTAGGGTCTTGGATTGCAGGAAGAAAAGTATTGGTTTAATTCTCTCTTCCTGCAGCCTTCGGGTTCCCTTAGATATGGTAAGGCCCAAGTATTTTACCTCAAGCCTGCAAAGTTGTCCCTTAGACCTAGAGATTGTACAACTTCTGTCTGCTAGAAAATTCAGCGAGCATGGGTGCCTTGGCTGAAGAGTTCTGAGGGGCACATAATAGTGTGTCATCTATGTATTGCAAGACTATGACTTGGGAAAATCCAAAATACACAATTGTTGGAAAACACTTGTCCAAAAAGATGAGGACTGTCTCTTCTTATGGTTAATACATTGTGTCAACTTGAGAAGTTTAGAAATTTAACTGAGAGACTCAGCAGGGAGCCAGGGTTCTTACTTTGTAAATATCCTCATCCTGTGCAAAGGAAGGCAAGGATATTTTGTGAGTGTTAACACCCACTCTGAAGGTGAGGGAGGTGGCCTGTGTATAATGTAAGGGTAGAGAAGAGGCTTGTTTGCTCTCTTTTGTTCTGGCTGCTGCCTTGATGTGTTGCCCCTGTGCCATGCCACCTTGCCTTGGAGGCAGCTGATTATGGACTGAAATCTCCAGAAACTGTAAGCTGAATAAACCTTTCCTTGCTTTACTTTGGTGTCAGGTGTTTGTCTCAGCAACGGAAAAAAGTGACCAAGACATCTCTGAACCCTTGAGGAAGTACAATCCAAGTCAGTTGACAGACCTGGTTGTGAGGGTTTTCAGATGCAAAATGAAACTGGGAACCTGCATGTGGTGGAATACAAAAAAGGCATTTTAAAATCTAATATTGAAAACCACCTGGCATTTTCTGGGATCTGAGAAAGGAGAGTGTACTGGTTAGGTACCACCGGTGGATTGGCACTACTGCTTCATTTACCAATCTAAGGTCCTGTACTAACCTCCACTCCCCATGGAGTTTTGAACTCCCAAGATTAGAGTGTTGCAAGGGCTATTATAATGTTTGAGTAGACCTTGCACCCTTAAATTATTGATTATAGGCAACAATTCTCTTTTAATTTTAGGCCTTAGAGGGTATTGTCTCTGACGAGGAAAAATAATAGAATCTTTAAGATGTATTTGCACCAGGGCAGCTATTAATACTTAATATTCTTCCTATTTTATCTTTAGTTGCCCATACTTCAGAATTCATTTCTGTCTCCACAAGGGGGAGGCAGTGTACCTGACTTGAGTGTATGTATACTACAGTATTCAAGCAAACTATGGTATCTCTCCTCAGGAGGGGAACTTCACTTTCAGGCGTAATTAAAAAGGATGAGTGAAGAGAAAGTCATCCCAGTTACAGCCTAAGGGTTGTGAGAAATAGTGAATTACCTCCTCTCCAGTGACTCCTTTCACTGAAGTATGACAACTAGAAAGAAGGCCAGGATTGAAAAGAAGGACAGAGATGTGCCAGTGTCCAGTGATTGACTGATTTGTTTTCCCTCTGTAGTCATGATTACCCAGGGCTCCCCTGTAGAGATGACAGTCTGGCTAGAAGAAGGCAGAGCATGCCCCTGGGCTCTTTAGGCTTGATCTCTAAGGTCTCTTTCTCAGGGGGCAGTCTGACTTCCAGTGGTCACCTTTGCAATCAGGGCATGGCTCAGGGAGCCTCTTTATGTGACAATTCTTATCACAGCCCCTCCTAAGGTGACCTGGTTTTTCACAATGATAGCAGGTGAGTTTAGTCACTGAGCTCTTCTTAGAGCCCTGAGAATCAGACTTAAGATCTGTTCCTTTTAAGGCCACAACCAAGGCAGCTGCTTTCTCTTGATCTCTTTGTTTTTTCCTCTTGGCTTCCTCCTGGTCTTGATTATAAAACACTTGGGAGAAAATTCTTATTCAGGTATCAAGTGAGCTATTTGGAGTAAAAGCCATCTTTTGTAGCTTTTTCCTAATATCTAAGGCTGACTGGCTAATAAACTTGTCTTTAAGAATAACTTGTCTTTCTATCAAATCGGGAGCCAGGGATATATGCTTTATCAATGCCTCTTGTAAATGATCTAAGAAGGCAGAGGAATTCTCATCTTTCTCCTGATGAATAGTTGACAGTTTAAAAATAATTGAAGGGCTTACTTCTTGTCCTCCTTAGACCTTCAAGAATACCTGTCTGAAGATGTTTCCTATTCCATTCCTCTGTCTGGTTGGTAGGCCAGTAGGGATCTTGTGTAGGAACTAGTTGGGTCCAGTAGGAATTGGCTGTTCCCCTGGCTGCCTCTCTTCTAGCCATCTAAAGTTAACAATATGATATTCATTTCCAAATGTAATAGCAGGTTGTAATGCCGCTTACCTCTCATTAGAAGTCAATGCTTGATTTTAGAGTAATATTAAATCTTTCCAGTCTAGTTCATAGGTCTGAGGAAGTCCCTTAATGATATCAGTGTACTTATCAGGGTCGTCTGAAAACTTTCTCAGATCTTGTTTGATCTGTTTGAGGCCACTGAGAGAAAAGGACACGTGAACACGGGTATTGCTAAATTTGCCATTTACTTCCTGTAAGGGATACTGTCATCGAGGGGCTTGAAGAAGATCAGCTAAGGATGATATAGCCCTGGAGAGGCTTTGGTTACTGCTAGCTTAGAAGCCTTACACTTAGGATCCAAAGGGCAAGTGGGGGAAACCTCAGGCTTGGTAATAATGAATGAGGCTTTGATCAAGATTGCCTTGGAAACCTCATCTTTAGGTTCAGTAGTCGTAGATGAGGCTTTGATTGAAGTTGCCTTTGAAATCTTGTCCTCAGCTTCCAAAGGGTAAGGTGAGGGAGAGCCTCAGGTTCAGTGATAGTAGATGCATCTGATTATGCCTTCAGGGCCAGAGTCTGATTTTCCTATGGGTTGCATTTACATTTTGATTACAAATAAAGATTATCTCTTAATGCAAAGAAAGTTTGAACACAAGGTAACTCTGACCATTTTTCCTCTTTCTTATGGTACAATTCTAGTTGTGAAATAGTATCACAATTAATACTTCTCTCTGCATTCCATGTTGCCTTTAGGGGTAGGGAGAACATGCACAGGAGCAGAAAAATATTAAAAAGTTCTTTCAGCCGGGCTTGGTGGCACACGCCTGTAATTCCAGCACTCTGGAGGTTGAGGCAGGAGGATTGTTGTGAGTTCAAGACCAGCCTGGACTACAAAGTGAGTTCAAGCCAGCCTGAACTGCATAGTGAGACCCTGCCTCAAAAAGACAAAAAAATAAAAAAAGTTCTTTCTCAGTATGTGAGGTTTGAACAATTTCCAGTGCTTAAGAATACATTCCAAAGAAGTAAGAGAATTTGACAATTGAGTTTCTCATTTGCAATAAGAGAAAAAAATAGACATCCCTTTTAATTTTTACTTGATTTCTGTATTGCCTCAAGGTGCCCTTGAGGTGACCTGCTCCAGAGCAGGTGGCTGCTATTTGAAGAGTGACCAAAAGACAGGTTGGGTTGGACTAGCCACCCTTACCTACTCATACCCCTGCCTTCCCTGAAACTCACACTCCTGACTCCAGTATGTGTTTCCGAAAGCACAAGCTACCGTTGATTCCAGCTGTAACAGTCATGTTTAAAGAAGGAAGCATTGCTAGCAAAATTAAAGCAATAATCAAGAGGCCTGAACCACTGCTTTCCAATTTTTGAAAGAAATTAGGGGCAAAGAAATCAAAGGGAAAATTGGAAGTGGTTGGAGTACTTCTTAGACTGGAAAAGAGATCACTTCTAGAGATAGATGGGCTATAGGGCAAAGAAATCTCAAAGACATTTGTGCTGTCTACCCTCATACAGGCAATCTTCCTTAGCAGCAAGACAGGGCTGTTTTACTCAAATTCCACTCTAAAATTTCCATATCTCTGTATCTGCAACACATTTATGAAGCTCACAGGTTAAAACTTATACTCATCATTCAGCAACCACAATTTACACATAGCAAAAGTATTTCCTTCCCCTACACACATAAATGATGAGAACCAGACCTAGGAGGGGAGAGAGCCAGGAGGTTAGAATTCTTCCTCAAACGTAATGTGTTTTGGTCCTTTGGATGTTGTGCTTAGGAAATAGCTCCTTCTGGTCTCATCTAGAAGTTGGTTCTTCCCACAGGGCCTCAGATTTAGTCTCCTGAGGGAGACTGTTGCCCAGAACACTAAGCTGGGACATGGCTTTCATATGTGTCCTGGAGAGGCAAAATTCTGATGTCTCATCTGACCCAGAGACAGGGTATATGTCCCTCATCTAAAATGACTTCCCTGTCTTTGGTGTTAGCAAATCCCCTTTTTCTATAAGCTCAATTTAAAGGTTCTTAGTTGTTGGATAGGAGGGAATGATTGAGACAGTTCTGGGTTTCTCCCTCTCTAGTATTTTTTTAAATTTTATTTTAAAGAGAATAAAACCAAACAAAATGAAACAGAATAAAGCCAATCAAAACAAATCAATGAGAGTGATACAGGACTTCAAAACAAGATAATAGGAAATCAACAATGGCTATCATAATACCTCTTGTTATCTTCAAAATAGCTGCCCATACCATCAGACATAATAAAATCAAATGAAACAGAACAGAGTAAAACCAATGAAAACAAAACAATGAAATTGATATAGTACTTCAAAACAAGATAATTCCCTCTCTAATCTTTAGCAGAAACATACCTCCAAAAAGGAGAGTATAAAGTGATAGGAAAAGATTCAGAAACAAGATCAGAAAAAGGAAGTCTGTTCTTCTCATGCTTACAGTGAGTTATTGAGACAACTTGTCCATGAATCATCACCTTCAACCTGGAAAGGCAAGAGTGGGGAATCTCAAGAGCTAAGAGCACTTCCTCACCAGTGGGAGATCAGACCATAAAGGAAACTGAGGTGGAACAGGCTAGACATTCCCCCTAGAGAGTAGAGAGAATTGGACCAGATTGTCCCAGTGAAATGTGTTCTGCAAGTCTTAAGAATGGCTGCTGGCCTCTTGTCTTTTAACTGGCAGATGAAGTCTCATGATTTATTATAGGAACATATATTTTCTAAATATAAACTAGATTTCATAAAAAAAGAACCATTTTACAGCATTTCATAGCAAAGGCCCATAGGGGACACTCTTGCACTACTTTTCCCTACCTCTGTTGTCTAAATCAAAGCCATCAAGCAAAGAGCACCAATAAATTCAGCAGCTAGTAAATCCAAATGCAGCATATACAAAAGAGGAATACAAGATCTTACCTATAAAAGCAAAATGTCTCATCAAGAAACAGTCTTCTCATGTTCTCAATTTAAATTTGTCAACATTTTAACAAAAACGAAGCACAAAAAGGCATAAAATTCAAAGTATAAGCAACTGAAACAAGGATGGCAATTCTTTTTTTTTTTTTTTTTGCAGCACTAGGGATTGAACTCACAACCTTGTGCTTGCCAGGCAGGCACTTAGGCCACTGAGCTAAATTCCCAGCCCTTGTTTGTTTTACACAGGATCTCACTATGCCATTCAGGCTGGTCTTCAGCTCACTTTGTAACCCAGGATGGTCTTGAACTCGCAAGGATCCACCTGTCTCAGCCTCCAGAGTGCTGGGATTACAGGCATGCACCACCAGGCCTGGTGGCAATTCTTGATTGCTAAGTGGGTCACAATTCAGAATCTGCGAAAAAAGCAAATTCTTACCTCCCTCCATTTATCTCACTGGGTCCTCCAAATGATGTGGGACCTCCAAATGACATAAGGGAAATATTGTAATTTCTAACCTGCTAGATGTCTGATATGCCAAGTTTGTGTTCCCCCAAATCAAAGAATGAATTCTAAGTAACAATGGAGGTTGAGTGGGAAATTTTATTGAGGGAGAAACAGCTCCTGAGAGACAGGAGGGGGCCCATGGGGGTTGCCAATGAGGCCACTTCTCAAAGGAAGTTTTATAGAGCAAAATCATGAGGTAGGTACAAAATTATGAGGTGGATACAACATGGGACAAAATTATGATGAACCAATAGGACTACATGTATAGCTGTTTAAGCCAGGTGTGGTGGCACATGCCTGTAATCCCAACACTCGGGAGACTGAGGCAGGAAGATCTTTGTGAGTTTGAGACCAGCCTGGGCTACAAAGTGAGCACAAGGCCAGCCTGAACTGCATAATGAGACCTTGTCTCAAAAAGACAAAAAAAAAAAAGAAGTATAGCTGCTTAGGTAATGTTGATTCAATGGGGAAGCAGGTCGTGTAGCAAATGTACGAGGAAAGAACAAGGACTTTTTTGGGAACAGAAGAGTCAGGAGGTCCTGGTTGCCCACCTAGGTGACTGATGTCTATCTAAACTTTATTGGGCCAGGTGATACCAATTATAGTATGCTGTTTATCTGTTGGGGAGGCATATAGGCCTGGTCATACCATCTTTATCCTGAGGCCTTGCCTCAGTGGATGCACCTCCAGCCACAGTTGTGGTATGTTTTCATTCTTTTCACTGACTACCTCGAGGGCCTAGTCCTGTCTGACTGCCTATAGTATTTCTACCTAACTTACCTGTCTATAATAAAACCATGGCAGGAGAGAAATGAGGACTCCTTGGAGACAGATCTGGACCAGTTTGAGGGCTTTTACCAGGAGACTACAGGGTGAGTTCCTTAGAATATACAAGGTCATAGCCGGGCGTGGTGGCTCATGCCTGTAATCCCAGCACTTGGGAGGCTGAGACAGTAGGATTGTTGTGAGTTCGAGACCAGCCTGGGCTACAAAGTGAGCTCAAGGCCAGCCTGAACAGCATAGTGAGACCCTGTCTCAAAAACAGGGCTGGGGATCTAGCTCAGCGGTCTAAGCGCCTGCCTGGCAAGTGCAAGGTCGTGAGTTCAATCCCTGGTGCCGCAAAAAAAAAAAAAAAAAAAATACAAGGTCAGGATGTTCCCTGCAGAGATTGGTGTGAATCAGACAGCTGGGCTCAAGCAAACCTGTCTCAACTTCCTGAGTAGCTGGGACTATGGATGCACACCACCAGCATACACAGATTTTTGTGAATTTTTCTTGGTGGCAAAACATAACATAAACCAGGCATGCTGGTGTGTGCCTGTAATCCCAGTACTCTGGAAAGAAGGATTGCAAATTTGAGTCCCACCTGGGAAAAAATAAGGCTTGGAGATATAGCTCAGTGCAAAGACCCTGAGTTCGATCCCCAGTAACACAAAAATATTTTATTTATTTATTTATTTATTTATTTATTTATTTAATGATACTATAAGTTCTACATAGGCTTTCCCAGGGCCACCTTCCAGGGGCCTGAGATTCCAGCCCTCACACAAGCTGCTACTGATGAGTGGCTATTTCATTGTCCCCTGTTTAGAGGCAGACAAGGACATCCTCACTAAATAGCCTGTGCTGGGATGTCACTTGAGAATAGAACTCCCACACCTTCTCTGTGGGTAAGGGTGAGGGTTGCTCTAGGTCTGAAATGAAGGTGGAATGAAGGGTGAGTCAGACTGATGGCATCAAATTCTTACTCTACAATCATTAGTGGTGACCTTGGGCAAAAGGTCTTTATGTTGCTGTGCCTCAGTTTTCTCATCTGTAAAATGGGGATAGTGGCCACATGACAGGATTGTTGTGAGGATAAATGTTTGTTTTTAAGGGGTTTTCCCCTTCCTTCAGCCATCATTTTGCTTTCGGGTCTTGGTGCTAGAGTATGAAGGTTTGAGTATCATCTTCCCACAGATCTTTGAAGGTTTTGGCTGTCTCCAGAGGCTCTGGGACCTATAGGAGTAAAGGGCTTAATCAAAATTAAGTTCACATCAGGTGTGGTGGTGCAGGTCTGTAATTGCAGCACTTGGAAGGCTGAGGCAAGAGGATTGCCATGAGTTTGAGGACCAGGCTGGACTACATAGTAAGTTCAAGGCCAGCCTGAACTACACAGTGAGACCCTGTTTCAAAAAATGTTTTTGTAGTTGAGAATATAAAACTGGTAGGGTATTACACAGTGTTTCTAGCTGCATTGTTCACAATAGGTAAGAGGTAGAAGTAACCACAATGTCCATCAATTAATAAGTGGATTTTAAAATGATACATACATACAGTGAATTTTTTTTTTTGTCTTTTTGAGACAGGGTCTCGCTTTCAGTTCAGGCTGGCCTTGAGCTCACTTTGTAGCCCAGACTGGTCTTGAACTTGCAATGGTCCTCCTGCCTCAGCCTCCCAAATGCTGAGATTACAGGCATGTGCCACCACAGCTTGCCATACAGTGAAATGTTCTTCAGCCTTAAAGAAGAAATGAGATTCTGTTACATTCAACAACATGGGTGAACATTGAAGAAATCATGCTGAATTGAAATAAGCCAGACATAAAAAGACAAGTGTTGTATGATTCTCACTTTTTGGGGTCCTTTTATGTTCCAGATCTAAAATGGCCCCCAAAGCCTCATGTGTTTAGAAGGTGTTATGGTTAATACATTGCGTCACTTGAGAAGTTTAGAAGTTTAGCTGAGAGACTCAGCAGGAAGCCAGGATTCTTACTTTGTAAATATCTTCATCCTGTGCAAAGGAGGACAAGGACATTTTGTGAGTGTTACACCCACCCTGAAGCGGGGGTGGGGGTGGGGGGTGGCCAGTGTACAATTTGAGGGTAGAGAAGAGGCTTGTGTTTTGCCCTCTTTTGCTCCGGCTGCTGCCTTGGAGTGTTGCCTGAGTGCCATGCCACCCTGCCTTGGAGCCAGCTGATTATGGACTGAAATCTCCAGAAACTGTAAGCTAAATAAACCTTTTCTTCCCTAACTTTGGGTGTCAGGCATTTGTCTCAGCAACAAAGAAAAGTAACCAAAACAGAAGGTGATTGGATTATGGGGCACTATAGTTGACTTGCTTTTAGGTGGAGGAAGGTCACTGTGGGCATGGCCTGGAAGGGTGTATCTCTCTGTGGCTCCTCCCTTGACTCTGCTTCCCATCCGCCATGAAGTGAGCAGCTTTTCCTTAGCCAAGCCCCTCTGCCATGCTGTTTCTTCTTTGGAATGAGCCAACCATGAACTGAATGTGAGCCAAAATAAACTTCTCTTCTTTTAAGTTGTGGGTGTTGGGTATTGTGTCTCATTGATGAGAAAAGTAACCAAAGCATCTTCACCCTGGCTTTTAAAATTTGGAGACAGAGTTTCACTAAGTTGCCTATGCTGGGTTTGAATTTACAATCCTCCTGCTTTAGCCTCCCAAAGTACAAGGATTATAGATGTGCACCACCATGCCAGGGCCACTTCTATTGGGTACCTGGAAGAGTCAAATTCATAGATAGAAAGTAGAGTATTGTTACCATTCTACTTTAGTTTGAAGAATAAAGAGTTTTAGTTTGGGAATGATGAAAAAGTTCTGGAGATGGATAGTGGGGACAGCTACACAACAGTATGGATATATGCAATGTCATTGAGCTGGACACTTAAAACATGATTAAAACGGAACTGGGATGGTGACAGTGAACCTTTTAGTGCTTTCAGTAATAAATAGCAGGCTGCAGCATGCATGTCATAGGTTTGCCCCACTGGACTAGGGAAGGTAGTCAGTGATAGACCTCTTGCTTAGCACACCAAAGATCCTGGATTTGATCCCCATTATTATTGAATAGATAAATAAATAAATAAATGTATGTTAATTTTTCTTTTTTGATGTTACTGGGGATTGAACCCAGAGTCCTTGCATTGGGCTACATCTCCATCCCTTCTTATTTTTTGAGACAGGGTCTTGCTAA
>RJWT010052323.1:0-10577 GCA_004365215.1 Cuniculus paca | reverse complement strand
CCTTCATTTAGAACTGGGATGGACTTGATGTCAGCTTTTGTAAATGCCCAGGTGATCTGGACAGTTGCCCATGATGAGATAAGACAGGGTCCCGGGGTGGAGCTGGCCAGACTAAACCATGAGGTGTCCCCGGGTATGTGACCTTACCTCCCACCTGTGAAAGAAAGAAAGAGAGAAGAATAAATACAAGAATGCGTCCTTTCCAAGAGCACAGGATCTACTTCCTGAGGTGATGCACCTGCCCTGCACGGTCAGCCTGCCACAGCTGCATGCGCTGGGCCCCTCTGTGGGTTCTGGTGAGCTGGGCACCCCCTCTCCCCACCTGCTTCAGGTCTGCGAGGATCATAGTGTAGATGACTAACAGCTCAAAGGAAAACCAAGAAACACATCCCCCCCACCTCAGCTTTACTGATAAAACCCTAGTTTTACAGATATAACTAAATGGAACAAATTGCATTATTTCCATCTGAATTCTTTTCCTCGTGGCTTATTTTGACGTGCGGGAAATAAATTGCCATCTACCCCTCAAACCAGCTGCTTCCAGTGAGCGCGTATGGATCATGATTTAATGGAGACAGCCATCTGTTACAGGCTAAAAATCCTAATTAAGCAATATATGAATCAGAACAAAATCAGTCATCAAGTCATTACAGCCCCGTAAGTGTCGGAAGGATGGGGATCCCGGCCGTGTGCAGCCATCCTCTTCCAAGCTCGAGGCTGGGGAGCAGCCCGGGCCTCCCTGAGAGGCTGAGCCCCAAGCAGGAAGTCAGGTCCTGGGCGTCCATTGAAATAAACAATCTGCTTCCAAGGGAGGCCTGGCACCCGGGCCAGGGACGCCCCTCTTGTCTGCCGATGTGTCACAGTGTGTCACATATGTTCACACCTGGGGAACTGCTAGCCCCGGCCACTCACCCCCAAGGGCAACCCTGACAGTCAGAGCCACCGATTTAGTGAGTGCCCGAAAGACCTCAGCTGGAAGGGAGCCAAGTCAAGCCCAGAATCCAGGTCATCAGTCTCCAAATGCTGCCAGGATGGCTGCCTCTGTCCCGGTCAGCATCCCCAAGGCATTAGTGTTAGCACAAATTATCGAGGGCCTCCACTCTAATCACCAGAGGCTCCGGGTGCTGTGAGGTCAAAGGTCCCTGCCATGTTCAGATGTTGCAGGGAGGATGCTAATGCCCGGAAGAGCTGCTGCCGTTAGCCAGAACACCAGTCGGTCAGAGGAGCAGCTGGCTGGGACACTGCCTGGTTCTCTCTGCTGAATCAGAGCAGCTGGTGGCTCTGGGTCTTGAATGTAGTAGGTGCTCAATAAATGATTTCAGAATAGGTGAAAGACTCACCAATGACCTTGATAAGAGCCTGGGTGCCTCTTAGCCTAACCTTAGAACTTTAGAGAAACACTGTGCCTTTTGCCTGTAGACTGACCTGGATGTGGTGTAAAATCCGAAGACAATGAATTCCCTTCCCCAGCACCTGCAAAGGATTAGAAAGTGTTTCCCTCCATCCTTTGCCAGCCCCAGGGCCGTCCTGATGCAGCAGCTTTGCTAGCTGTGTGGATGCAGCTCCACCTGCTTCAGCTCACACTGCCTCTCTTGCCGCAGAGGCAGAGGCACATTTCTTCTTGACGTCTACTGCTAATTGTGCCCCTTTTTCTTTTGGAAATCACATTTTGTTTTTTTTTTTACTCCTTTAGCTGCAAAAAATGAACAAACAAATGAACAACAACAACAAAAAACCCAAAACACCAAAAGGCAAAACAATGTGGGTATGGTGGTGCTTCCCTTTTGGCTCCGTAGTTTTCCACGTGACCAGAGAAAGAACCCAAGTGCCGTTAAAACTGGGCCCAAGGATGCACGATGATGTCTTCACAAGCCTGCCTTTCCATTGGACAGCAGTGGGCAGCAGCACTCACCATATCATTGCTGGGACAAAATACCCCCAAGTTAAAGGGGGAGGAAAGGTTTATTTTAGCTCACAGTGTGTAGAGGTTTCCGTCTATAGTCAGCTGGTTCCAAGGCAGATGGGTGTGGCGGAAGAGAAACATTCCTGGTGTGGCAGACAGGAAGCAGCAAGGCTTCTTTCTCTTTCTTTCTTTCTTTCTTTCTTTCTTTCTTTCTTTCTTTCTTTCTTTCTTTCTTTCTTTTTTTATTCCACCCAGGCTTCAAGCCTATTGGTTGGTGTCACCAACTCCCAGGCTAGATCTTCTCTCTTCAATAAATCTACCACCCACACCCAGAGCTATGCCAGCCAATCAGTGGACTAATCCAGGATCACACACCCACGAACCAGTGATCCCGTCAGTGTCACACATCCATGATCTACTGTCACACACCCGTGATCCAGTGACTCCCAAAAGCCCCATCAGTGAGCACATGAGACTCTGGAGGGACATCTAGATATAAGCCATAACAGGGGACAATGGTAATGTCTCTTTATGGCTTGTGTTTAGATGTCCCCCCAAAGCCTCATGAGGTCACAGGTGGGGCTTTTCAGAGGTGGCAGGGTCTAGAGTGTGTGATGCTGGGATTAAGTATGTGATTGCTAAATTAGTCTACTGATTAGTTTGGCACAGTTCTGGGAATGGATAATGGGAGGCCCTCCCGGGATGTGAGTGCTGCCCGCCTCAAGGGTGTGCAGCCTGCACAGAATATAGTGGACAGGAAGCGGGCTGCTGTGGTCGCTGGTCTTTTGCTGCTTGCTTCCTCGCTTCTTTGCTACTTCACTACTGCATGCTGCTTTGCTGCCTTCTGCCTGCCATGAACTGCTTCTCCTCTGATGCCACCCTGCCTTGGAGCCAGCCAGCTATGAAGTGAACTATGTATTTTGTAGCTCTACAAACCATGAGCTACAATAAACCTTTCCTCTTTTAACTTTGAGTGTTGGGTATTTTGTGTCCACCATGAGAAAAGTAACGAAGACAGTCTTTGACAGTAATATGTTTTTTCAATGTATATGCTCACTGTATAATTTGATTAAATCCTGGACCTTGTATTTAGGCCCTTTCTACTGATCACTGAGAGTCTGAGCCAGAGCGATCTGCCCTGGGCAATCTTTCCTGTTAGGCAGCAGCAGCCCACTGTTGCCATCCTGCTTGGGGCTCCACAGCCCTGTCCTTCCCACCATGGTATTAGCTACACGGGTGCTGCTGAGTATCAGTTGGGCTGGTTCTGCCTGCGCCCTGTGGTACAGAATCTGACGTCTGCTTTCCCTGCTGCTGTGTCTCCAGCTGGCCTGGCACAGCCCGGGTCTCAGACCTGGGAAAGTGCATGTTTAGTGAGTGAATAGTCAGAAGTAAGTGACACCTGTAGGATTTCATACCAGGCACTCGTGACACAGCGACATGAGTGCTCACAAGGACTACGAGGGCACCGGTGACCATGTCTTCATCTACCCACTAGGAAACCAAGGCTGGGGGTGCTGCTGGCTACCGCTTCCTGGTTCTCCAGGTTCTGAGGCTGCCGCACACCTTACCAGATGGGGTACTCATTCAGGCGTGGGTGGTGAGGTCCAGGAGTGGCCCCTGGCCTCACGTTATCCACATGCTCTTTGCCAGATTCATGTTCTCATGGAAAAAGGATGCTTTCAGGATCCCAAGACATGCATCTCTCTCCTGCTGGGTTTCTAGGAGAACAGGTCTAGTGTCCTGCCTAGGGTTGGTTATCTGAAATAATGGTCCATCTGAGCCAATTTGAACCGTGGCTGTAACACTGGCAGGCATGTCTGGGAATCTCCACTTTTCCAAATTGCCCTTCATTTACTGTCTTAGCTCTATTAATTCTGCCATCCTTGAACAGAGATGAGGCCCAAGACTGTTGATAAAGCTCCCTGCAGCACTGTTCAAATCACTGGATTCTCATCTGTGCGTACGGAAGAAAAAGAAATCACCGACCTTGACAATTCTGTGGCCTCTGTTGTGATGAGTGCCCAGTCATTGGGTCCAACATGACACTGGGTGTGCCCGGGATGGTGTTTATGGGTAAGAATGGCACTCGAATCAGCAGACTGAGTCAGGCAGATGGGCCCCTGTGATGGAGCCTGGCTTCTTTCAATCATTACAGACCTGAGCAGAGCAAAAGGTCTGAGTCAGAGAGAATTACTGCTGCCCAGCCCTGGGCTGGGACGTTGGTCTTTTTCAGCCTTTAGACTTTAACTCAATCATGAGCTCTTCCTGGGTCTTAGTCTGCTAGTCTGCAGCCTAGAACGACACCATGGTCTGTCTCTGTTTTTCAGCTTTGGACTACTGCAGATCTTGGGAATTCTCAATCTCCTTAAACTCATGAACCAATTCCTTGTAATACACACACACACACACACACACACACAAGCACATACACACACATGCATACACGCATGGTGGGACCTTTGGGGAGCAGAGGCAAAGCAATGATCCTGATTAGGGAGCTGCCCCAAGACCTGGGACTTAGATGTGTGGTTTATCCAAGGTAGTAGTTCAGTGGACAGGAAGTTGTAGGCTGTGGCCAGAGGAGGTAGCTTGGCTTCAGGGGCTCCAGGGTTCTGGGTGGCAATGTGGTTCAGGATGTGGCTGAGCTGGGCCATGAGCTAGAAACAAATAGGGTCATTTGGGGTGTGGCAAGAGATCAAAACAGGAAGGAGAAAGAAACGGGGAGTAGTGCATATATGTGGGCTTTAAGGCATTCACATTCTGCTATGGACAGCATGCTTGTCTTGCCCCAAAATTTGAAGTTTGAAATCTCAACCTCTGGTGTGTCTATCTGGACATAGATCCTCTAAGGAAGTAATTAAGGTTAAATGAGATCAGAGGGGTGGGGCTAGATGCAATAGGATTAGTGCCTTTATAAGAAGAGACACTAGTCAGCTGGTTCTCTCTGTCCCTGCCTCTTCATTTCTGACTCTTCCTGCTCCCTCCCTGCATGCATGCAGAGAAAAGACCACATGAGGATGCCAGAAGAAGCCCGATGCCCGCAAGCCAGGAAGGGATCCTTATCAGAAAACAACCCTGCTGGCCACAAGCTCTCAGACTTCCAGCCTCTAGGACTAGAAGGAAAGGCATTTCTATCATCCACACATCTGTGATGTTTTGTTACAGCGGCCCCAGCTGACTAACATACTTTCCTAATTTCAGGCAAAACAGACAGGCATGGGCTGATTTGGCATGTGGCCTCCTGGTCTGCAGACTGCTTGAGTCAAAGTTGTGCATGGTGCCCAGTTCAGGTGCTAGGGTCTCTGTGAACGGGATGAGGAACAGAGGGGAGGGTGTGCTCCACAAAGGCCACAGCAGCGCTATTTCTGGAGGCAGCCAAAGCCACTGCCTCCCAGGAAAGGCAGAGCTGAGTCTGGGAAAGAATCTGCCCCGAGTCATCCTATTTCCAGACACCGTTGGATAGAGCTGTCCCAGCAGGACACCTGTCAAGCAGGGTGAATGACACATTCCCTTCTTGATTAATTAGCTCCTGCAGCCACTTCCGGTCTAGAGCTGATGACAGACCCTGACACCAGCTCCTTGACATCACAGCAGAAGCCCTGAGGAGGAGTGTGACAGGCAGGCCAGGGATGTCCTGTCCTGGTATTTTTAGACCCCGACTTGCGGAGGACCTTTCTTCCCCGTGCTGGTGTGTTTTTCTGACAACCTCTGCTCATGCTGAAGGGCTGAAGTCTGTCTCTGTGGGTAGGGACAGGGTTTTGAGTCCAGAAGGACCTTAAAGGCCATCTTTTTCCACCTTCAGACATTGCAGGTGAGAAAACAGAAGCCTGGAGAAGCCTCAGGATGCCAGCCTCACCCCCAGCTCCACTCCGCACAGTCAACAGAGTGTTCTTTCAGATGCGAATCTGACTGCGTCGCTCTGCTGCTTACAGCCCTTCAGAAGCCCCTCCTTGCCACTGGGACAGAGCAGGTCCTCCTCTCTTGGCCACGAGGCCCTTCATACCTTGATCCTGCACGAGGGTTTTCACTGTGACTACAGGGTGGACAGGCACCTCCAGGACTCCTGTTGGCTCCACCCCTCCTGTCCACTTGTTGCCCTTGCCGATGCTGCCCGAGGGTCGCCTCTCCCTAGGAGTCTCCAGTGTTGGAAATGTCTGTTGCATGTCCACCTTCCCCATTTAGCATGAGCCCCGCAGTATATATGTACTTACAAGCTTTGAAAGAGAAATGGCATTATCTTCATGTACCTCGGAGAAGAGCACCCTCTGTCGGTCACGCCTGGAATTGCACAGGACCAAGGTTCGTTCCCCTGTTTGGGCTGCGACAGACCGTTTTACCCCCTTCAATCATCCACGCACGCACACCGTGCGTCCTGTCACTCGCCCAGAGGATAGACAGCCACTGATGAGTCCCAAGTTCCCCGGACTCTGCTAAGGGTGGGGGTGAAGAGCGAGCAAGGAATACTGAGCCCTCCCGGGTGATGCTGACAGTCGGGAAGACAAAGCAAAAAGAACCTAGCATAGGTGCGCAGAGTGCTCATTCCGGTGGAACTCAGGATGCCAGACAGCATGTGGCTAGAGCCCTCCCCTCAGCTGTGTGGGGGGTGGGGCCAGAGAGGAAGGACGCGATGTCGGTCCACGCTCCCTAACATTCACCAAGCGGCCGCTACAGCCGGACACTGTAACAGTTCTGGAGAGACGGAAGGAAGCAGGTCAGAGCCTGCTGGGGGGGAAGGGCAGGAGTCCCGATAGCAATTACAACAGCAGCGACAAAATGATAGTGATCAGGCATTTTGCAGCTAAACTCACGGTAATGCTGTACCGCAGATGCAGAGCTACACGAGGTGGACGTTACCAATCCTTTTTTAATGGAAGGGAGTTGAATCTCCTGGTTGATTCTCATGCCGTGCCCCTTCCACTACACGGTACTGCCTCGCCAACCTGATTGAACCCAAGACAGAAGTCATGTCTGGTCCATGATGTTCACCAAAACTCTGCTCTGGGATGCCTGTGACTTCTTTACAGATGACAAACTCAAGACTTGAGGAGGTCGCTGGCCTTATGTCAGGCCCCACAACTATAAAGAGAGAGCTAGTCTGTAGTGAGTGATGAGGAAAGACTGGGCTGCCACTAAAAACCTGCCCCTCAGATGGGTGTAGTAGCGCCTATCTGTAATCCTATAACTCTGGGAGGCTGTCTTGGTTACTTTTCTTCCTTGCGGAGACAAATACCTGACACCCAAAATTAGGGAAGAAAAGGTTTATTTAGCTTACAGTTTCTGGAGATTTCAGTCCATAATCAGCTGGCTCCAAGGCAGGGTGGCAGGGCACAGGGACAACACTTCAAGGCAGCAGCCAGAGAAAAAGGGAGCAAGCAAGCCTCTTCTCTACACGCAAACTGTACACAGGCCACCCCCCCAAACCTTCAGGGTGGGTGTAACACTCACAAAATGTCCTTGCCCTCCTTTGTACAGGATGAGGATGTTTACAAAGTAAGAACCCTGGTTCCCTGCTGAGTCTCTCAGTTAAACTTCTAAACTTCTCAAGTTGACATAATGTATTAACCTTAAGAAAGGTTGAGGCAGGAGGGTCATGAGTTTGAGTTTAGCATAGGTAATTTAGTGACTCAGTGGAGACTTAGTAACCCTGTCTCAAAACAAGAAATAAAAAAAAGAGGTGGGCTGGGGAGGTAGCTAGAGCAAAGGCCCTAGTTCAATCCCCAGTAAAACACACACACACACACACACACACACACACACACACACACACACACAGAAGAATAGGAGTAGTAAGTGGAGGAGAACACCTGCCATTCACCAGGTGAGTGGTCTTTGCGCCAGTGAGTGATCTGTTTTGTGCCTCAGTTTCTTTATCACCTGCCTCATGAGATTGTCTTCAGGAGTCAAGATAATATGCTTTTAGAGACTCGCACATTAAGCATTTCTATGCTGGTATTATTATGATCACTAGCTCTTGAAGGGAACATTTCCCCCCACTTCTTGTGTTTCCATATACAGAGAACACTCCTGATGTGTCCCCCATACATCCTTCCCCTTAATCTTCCCCAAGGAAGGATACAACATTTACCTGATCGGTGAACCTGGGAGAAGGCCTTGTGCATAACGGGCTCGGCCCTTTCTGGATTCTCCTTGAAAGCCAGAATCTGGGCAGGCATGAATGTTTTACTCAGAGATAAAATTTTAGAGACATCATAGAACTAAACCACTTGCCCCAACCTCACCTTTCTCAGTCGGGGTTTTGAGCTGCCACTGCCTAATACTTAAACCTTTTCCCTGCAGTCCATTCTGAAGTCGGGCGGGGAAGAGAAACAGGAACATTAGCCACAGTAAGGTCCAGGCTCCTATCTGCCACTTCTCCCTCTGTATCTGTTCCCTCTCAAGGCATGAGATCTTTGGGACTGGGAGCCTGGACAGGCTGGAAAGGTCACAGCCCAAGGCCATCATTCCTCAGATGGTGGTAGCTGGGACTGGGAGGGGCTGTGGTCCCAGAAAGAAGGCTGGACTCAGTCCACAGAGGCAACCTGCCTGGAGTGCCTGTTCTCCTGTAGGTGCTACCCTCCAGCAGCCCGGGGGTGGGGGGCTTCAGGCCTTCCTAGCTTCAGCTGGAAGATGGCTTGCCTGGGAGTCAGGCACACAGAGAAAGAACAAGGTGCTAATGGTGAGAGGGTGCTGTTTGAGAATGAGTAAGGTGGGAGATGGCAAAGGCCCGGCTTCCCAGGAGCCCAGCCCCTCGAGCCCAGCTCCTGGTGTGCAAGTCAGCCTTCCTGCCACACAGAGAGCATGCGGGGGCTTCGCTGCTATTCTGTCTGTGTTCCTCTTGGCCCCTCTCCATGGAGTCCCTTCATAGAGGCTGAAATGGCTCTCTGGCTGATCTAAGTCTGTCAGCCCTCGCCTGCCAGGCACCTGATGCCAGTGCCAGGGGGCACGGGGGTGGCACGGCGCTTCTTCTGACAGCTGAGCCCCCTGAGGCCACGCCCACCTGGTCCCCAGCTGCACACCTGGGCTCTGTGCTCCTCCTACCACACGGCAAGCGTGGGCATAATCAGGGCTTGGTACCTTTGCTTTGCTTACGCTGGCCTCTGACCACAGCGCCTTTCCTCCTCCTTAGTTGGGAGAACTTACATCTACCCATCAAGGCTCAATGCAAACGTCATCCTTCCTATGAAAACATGTCTGGCTTTCCTTTTTTTCTGGTGGTTCCGTAGCATGCCTTGAAAATCACAGTTTCCATTGCATTGCAAACTCCAAGCTTCTTGGCTACATCTTGCTGGGAATGTTTGTCTGGGCAGCCTGTTGCTTTTGGAGAACTTGAGCTTGACCGTCTCCAGGAAGGAGCTGCAGTTTGCCACAGGCCCCACCACTGCTCTGAGCAGGACGTTCTGCTCCCTCATGCATTTTGGTTTCTTGCCCGGCTCCTGAAGGTATTTGGGCAAACAGTGAGTTCAAGGGGAACTTTCAAGATATTTCCCTGAATATGAGGGAGCTAGAACCAATGAGTGAGAAATAGAACCAGTGCAAACACATTTATAGATGAAGGGGGTCACGTGCTTGTGGAGGCTGCTGGGTTTCAAGATCTGTAATTGACAAACTGGAGAGCCAGGAGAATTGACAACATAGAGCTTGTCTGAGCCCGAAGGCCTGAGGAAAAGGAGAGCGCATGAGTCTAAAATCCAGTGGGCTCAAGACCATGGAAGAACTGAAGGCAGGAAGAAGCTGATGTCCCAGTTTGGAGACTGTTGGGCAAGAATTCCCTCTTATTCACAGGAGTGTCAGTTTTGTTCTAACAGTGTCCCAACTAACGTCCCTCCAAATGGGGAGGACAATCTACTATACTCAGTCCACCAGTTCAAATGCTAGGCTTATCTAGAGAGTCCCTCACAGATACACCCCAGAATAACATTTGGCCAGATGTCGGGGCCCCCCACGGCCCAGTGCAGTTGTCATTAAACATCACTTCCTGTCTTCTGGTTGCTAATGGAGCATGCATCTAAGTACTGCTGTGAAGGGAGCTTGCAGATGCAGCTGAGGTGAGTGGCCTTTGCGTGGCGATCCTATCATAGATTATCTTTGTGTGCTCACGCTAATCCCATGAGCCCCTAAAAGGAGAGAAACTCCTCGAGGTGGAGACAGAGAGGTGAAGCAGAAGACGAAGTCAAAGAGTCTGAGGATGAGAAGGATCTGGCTCATCGTGCTGATTCTGCAACACAAGGGCCAAATGCCAGGTTCAGAGAGAGGCCTCTGGGGACAGCAAGGACACAGGAACCTCGGACCTACGAGGAACTAAATTAGACAACCTGAAGAAGCACACAGGCAAGTTCTTCCCCAGAGCCCCCGGCGAGGAACGCAGCCCTCGCAATGCTGGATTTCAGCTTGTACTCAGACTTCTGATCAACAGAAACTGAGATAAATTCATCTTAAAGTCACGCATTTGAGGCAATTTGTTGTAACACCAATGACAAATGGATGTCCGCCTTCTTCATGTTCACACTCCAGTCCTGCACAGTCCCTGGCACGCAGTAGGCTCTTGCCATGCATTTGTCGACCAGCAAAGCCCATATCACAAAGCCTAGCCTTGCTTACCTTGGAGGAAAGAGAGGTTCGATGCTATTTCCAATCTGCGTGTCAGTCTCTGGAGAGGAGAGCTGATTGACTTCCA
>RJWT010052322.1:0-10578 GCA_004365215.1 Cuniculus paca | reverse complement strand
TTATGATTGAACCTGGAAACTTTGATGATGGAATCTAGAACCTTCGCATGGATAGAGTTACATCCCTGGGTCCTTTATGAATTTTTAAATCTGAGATAGGGTCTCAAGAAGTCTCTTAAGTTGTTCAAGCTGGACTCAGACTTGCGATCCTCATGACTTCAAAACCCCAGTGAAAGTTTACCAATGTTTGACAATGAGTAGAGCAGAATTGTCCAAAGTCACACTCTTGCTAGGGAGAAATGAGTGTCCACTTTACTAGTAAACCATTGCTTTCCCTGGTCTGGGCTCTCATTACTTTTTGTACCTTCCCTCAAAATGTATTTATTGAGTTGATACCAATGGCAAGCATTATTTGAGGGGCTGGAGATTTAAAGAGGATTAAATTAGTGACTCCGAGAAGGTGCAGAAATGAGCACTTCCATAAATAAGTACGCTATGCCACAAATGTGGCCAGCTCTGCAAGACGTATGTGTACATAAAGTTACAGCAGCAAAAGGAGGAGCAGGAAATGATTCTGTTCTGGATTGGGAGGTGGGGTGAGGTAAGAAGATGATGTGGGAATGAGGCCTTAAGAATATACAGCAACTTGCTTGTGAAGAGTGAAGCTATTATGGGTAACAGAAACATTCTGCTTCACAAAATCATAGAAAGGCCTCTACTTTTCACAGAGTAAGTAGAGAAGGATATCATAAAAGGAGTAGGCTCAGACTTTAGAGGGGAATTATCTTAAACTCTCAATGATCCTATTCTCCCAAATGGTACTTAAATTATTTCTTTTTTAAAAAAATTATTTCAAGCACTTTTTTTGTGTCCATTCTAAAAACTAAGATTCATTTAAAAAAGAAAGCCTATGCATAGCGTTTAAAACCTTTTTATTTATCAATTAAAATATTATTTCTGGATATAGAAAAAAGAAAAAAATTCTGTTTTTATGAAACAAAAATTAGAGACAGCACAAAAATAAAGATTAATCTTACATGTGAATATAAATATAAAAGTATACATCATATATTAGCAAATAGAATCCAACAGTTTATCATAAAGAGAAAACACCATGGGTATGTATTCCAAAAAATGTAAGAATGGCTCATTGTTGTTATCCACTAACGTAATTCATTATGTACTTAAACTTAGAAAATTATGTCATCATCTTCATAGGTGCTAAAATGGTCTTAAACTAAAATAGACCAATTAAAATAGACCATTCCTAATTAAAACAGTAATAAAATAACTGATTCCTTTCTTTCTTAGTGCGAATATATAAATAAATAACTACATGCACACACACATATGCATATAAACGCACACACACACACATGCGCTCGTGCGCACGCACACACACTATAGTCCTAAAGCTGGTATGTTACTTAGTGGAGAAACTAGAGATATTCAGAGAAAGGCAAAGAACCAGGCAAGGATATCCATGAAATCCACCATTACTTAAAAATATATTAGAGATATTAATCAATTCAATCACACCAAAACAAACAAATGCTGTAAGATCAGAAATAGAAGGGAAACTATCTCTATTCATAGATCACTTTGTATCTATTTGGAAAATCAATGAAAACACATAACGCAGACAAAAAATATTTCAATAAGATAATAGGCTATTAAAATACACAACTTAAAAGCTTTTCTCTGCACAAATCATGTAAATGAAGGTAAAATTTAGTAAGTTAATAGGCTATTAAAATACAAAATCAGAAGCTTTACTCTGCACAAATAATAGCTACTTAGATGATGTAAAGGAAGATAAAACTTCAGTTACATTCGTAGCAAAAAGAGAAATTATTTAATAGTAAACCTGGCAGGAAGTGTATAAAATCTATATGAGGAAAAATTAAAATACTCCTAAAAATACAAAACTTGAATAAGTTTGGAGATTTTTCTTGTTTTTGGATAGCATGAGCAAACATTATAAAGCCATCACTTATTCCTATCTGAATAATAAATTTAATGTAATCATACTAAATAACTAAATTGTTTGATGAAGCTCGTCAAGTAGATTTTAGAGTTTATATGAAAAACAAACATTGGAATGCTATGAGAATCCTAAAACAAAGAAATAGGGAGGAGCTAGCCTTCCCAGATATTTTTTACACAGCTTTAGGAAGGGATCAATGCAAAAATTATTGATATTTTATGTATGCAATTTGATGAACACACACAGATGTGGACACCCATGAAGCCACTGTTGTAAGTGATGAGACATATTCACCATCCCCCAGTTTCCTTGTGCCGCTTTGCTTGCTTTTTGTGTGTGCATGTGTGTTAAGGACACTTAAGCTGAGCGCTGCCCTCCTAACAAATGCCTTAGTTAAAGCACACTATAAAGCTTGTATGATCAACACAGTGTAGTATTGCTGCATGAACACGTAGATACAGGAGAGAAAAGAAAGCTCACAGATAAACAAGAGTGCACACAGATGGCAAAGGGCAGGATCTCACCGAAACGGCAGGTTTAGGAGAAAGCAAGGATACGATGGGCCATATAAAGAGAACACTGGTGCCATCTTGTAAGTTTTCCAGCTAGTCAAATTTGGGGTAATTTTCACATCACAAAGGATCATGGTTTTTGTTTTTATTTTTCATAGTAGTGGGGATCGAATCTGGGGCTTCCCACTTTTTGGATAAGCACTCAATTGCTGAGCTCACCCCTCTGCTTCCAGATCACGATGAGAATAGATTATAACACAGAGAAAATTAAAATGTTACCAAAAATAAGGGTATAAACAGAACACTGAAGGCCAAGGGTGAGAGAGGAAATCTATGGAAGAATGTTTACTAAAATGTAGGGCGAAAATGAAATGATAAAATCATCAGTGTACCTTATCGATGTAAATACTGATTTAGACATGACATAGTAATGAATACTGAAAGCATTGAGCGAAATGTTTTAGGGCAACGGTACTCACGTAACCTCAAACACCACTTCAGAAATTAGTTAGTAGTTACAAAGGATAAACAGTGCAATTAGTTATTAGAGTTAAAAACCAGTTTATTAAAATAGATCTGGCAGATATCACCCTTACCGAATGATTGAATTGACTGTCAGTAGGTGGGCATGGTAGCACAAGCCTATAATCCCAACACTCTGAGAAGTTGAGGCAAGAGAATCACAAGTTCAAGTCCCACCTGGGAATTTAGCAAGATCCTATCTCAAACATTTAAAAAAGAACTGGTTTTTCTCATTCTTTCATTAGAAATTTGCAAAATACATAAAAGAGAGAAGGGACTGCCCACAATTTCATCATCTAAAGACAAACACCAGTAAGACATTTATATGGCTCAGTAAGTTTTTATCTTCTTTTAGAGACTGAATCAAACTCCTACTTCTCATCTCTGAAAGCTACATTTATTGACCAGTGGAATCTAAGGGTTGTTAATAGCAATTTAACAAGTTTATTTGAATAATGGGCCTAGTATTGCCCTTCCAGTAGTGAGAATGTAAGTGATTTTTTATTGTTTTCTTTTATGTTTTTCCAATTTTCCATAATGTCTCTTAGTACAATAGCCTGATTTATGTATAGTTTTATCTCTTGTATTGAATGTTTACAGAACTTGAATTAATGAGCCCATATTTTGAGAGCTTAGAAAATCAAAGACGCAACTGAGCCCCTAAAGTATTTTAAACCTTTTTGAACTTTACAGATTGAGGAAAAAAGTTTAAAGCCCAGAATTTAAAAGAAAACAGCTAACTAGTAGCTGGAAACATGAAAATTTATTTCCTCTTTCCCCAGTTCCCAGTGACTCCAACTCTCATAACCAGCGCAATCAAGGCAGTTTTAATAGAGCCTACACCCTACCTTGTTTTCCTGATGTTTGTCTTAGTAATAGTTTAATAGCAGCTAGTTAAGCCAGAGGCCTTTGTATTAGTACATGTTTGGAGTATACAGTCATTATATTTATCATGGGGAGTTGGGACATGTACATAACACATCTTAATTCTTTTTACATCCCCTTCTCTTTCCCCTCCCTTTCCCTTCCCTCCTTTCCCTCTGTCTCTTGGTCCCCTTCCCATTTGCAATTACTCTGGGCTTTCTGAATAGGGATCTGATTATTGTCCCTTCCTCAGCCATTTGTGTGAGCTGTCTTCTACACAGGTCATGGTGATGTGTATTAGATGAGCTCCCTAACATGGACCTTGCTTGCTTTAGAGAAGTCTGTGGTACTCAGAAGAAGCCTGCTAGGTGCACCTGCTACCAGAGCTCCATGCGACATGATATGCATTACCAGACAATGATTTCTGTTGATTTATTTCATCAGATTCTTTTTTCTTGTGTATTTGCACAAGAGAGAAAGTTGCATAGGTGGTAGTAGAGTTGAAGGAAAAAATAAACAGGAAAACGAAGACCAGAAAAAATTTTCCCTTGCATGGAAGATGATTGTCATGATTGTTAGGTTGCCAGTTGTGCCATGGGCCTACCTTTGAGTTATTGTGGTCTTACAGGTGGTGAAGTGGATCTGAGTGGCTCCTGAGACAGTTTTCTTAGTTGATTCTGACATGTTTCCTATTATCCCCAGTAGCATAGTGAGTTCTATTTCCTACAATGTGAGAAGATGAAGGAACATGTTGAAATTTTCAATGTAACTTGAATGCTAATTCCATGAATATTTATGCAGCTTGTAGTGCATGACATAGATGCAGATAGGATGAAAAGTTTGGTTATTTAATTCTAAGCGAGGGCAGGGATTATCTGTCTCTACGGGACTTGAAATGTGCTCTGCATAGTACTTCTGCTAGTCAGCTTTCTATCACTGTGACAAAATGCCTGAGAAAATTAACTTAGAGAAGAAAAGGCTGATTTAGGCTCATGGTTTCAGAGGTTTCAGTCCCTGGTTCAAACGTATCAACCTCTGGGTGTATGGTAGGAACACATAGGGAAACGAAGTTGCTCACCTCAGAGTCCCCAGAAAGCTAAAGCAAGAGGAACAGGAGAGTGCTTGGGTCCCAATGTACCTTCAAAGGCATGGCCTAGTGATTTACTTTCCTACAAGGTTTTACCACCTCCTATTCATGCCACCTGTTGGGAACCAATCCTAACTCAACACATGAGCTCTTGGGAAATATTTAAGATCCAACCCAGAATAGTTTGGAGTTGGAATTATCCTTTAAATTCTGTAATTCTTAATCCAGTTTTCATAGATAGGCCTCAAAGGTTGTGTGAAAATATTAAAGTTGTGCAGAATTTTTGAGTATTTGAAATATAGGCATTTTATGCACATTTCATATTTTATATTAGATATTAAAAAATTGAATGAGCCTAAAAGTATTGAAAACATCACTCCTTCTTTTTTTTTTTTAATTCTTTTTTGGAGGTATTGTGGATTGATCCCAGGGCCTTCATACTGAGCTACATCCCTAGCCATTTAAAAAATTTTTACTTTAAGGCAAGGTCTCTTTAAGTCGCCAATTTTCTGGGCTTAAACTTGCAGTCCTTCTGCCTCAGCCTCCTAAACTGCCAGAGACTAGGTTTCTCTTCCATTCATTAAAAGTTTGTAAAACATGAAAAGGGAAGAGAAACTATCCATGATTTCATCTTGTAAAAGTGAAAAAGCATAATTAAGTAAAATCAAACATAATTAAGACCATTCTATTTTCTGTCAGAAGTATATGCATATATTATATATTCATATGTTAGGTTCATAATCATACTTTATATTGGTTTATTCCAATTGGAAATTTCTTTCTTTCCTTTTTAGTTTGGGAAACCAAATCTCCCAGCTGTCCATTCAATTCCTATTTAGAAATTCTGCCTGATTTCCCTTTCCCTGTCTTCGGCATTTAAACCTCTCTCGTGACTACAATGCAATGATGTATTGGGGTATAGGAAATAATCCTGGCGATAAACATAAACTAGGGTTAAAGGAAATCCTAAATATGAAGGATGTGAGCAGTTATGATTTGCATTAAGATTTTAAAGACATATAAACTCCAGATTATGTGTCTGCTACAAATAAGTTTTGCCTCTGTAATGAGAACATCCCCTAAGGATCCATGAAACAGAATAGAGGATGCAGAAACGAGGATCAACTATTTGATCCTTGACAAAGCTGCCAAAAACATGCACTAGAGGAAAGTACTCTCTTTAATAAATGGTGTTAGGAAAAGTAGTTATCTACACGCAGAAGAGTGAATCTAGTCCTGTATCTCTCACTATGTACTAAACTAAAGTCAATATGAATCAAATAACTAAATGTTAGAAACAACCTTCTGGAAAATAAAACAGGTAAAACTTGAAATTGTAGGCATAAGCAAGGAATTTTTTTGTACAGAACCCTTGTTGCACAGAATATAGTACCAAGAATCAATAAATGGGATCATATCAAATTTAGAAGCTGCTCTACAGCAAAAGAAACCACCAATGGATTGAAGAGATAACCCACAGCATGGAGGAAAATTTTTGCCAGCTGTTCCTCAGACAAAGAACTAATATTTAGAATGTATAAAGAACTCAAAAAAAATTAGACCCCCAAAATGGAAGACCCCCAATTAAAAAATGGGTGAAATGAAGAGACAGTTTTAAGAAGTACAAGTGGCCAATAAATACATGAAGAAATGTTCAACATCGCTGGCCATCACAGAAATGCAAAATTAAAAGAAGAGTAAAATTCCATCTACCCCATAAAGAATGGCTATCATCAAGGAATGACTATCAAAAAATCAAATAATAGCAAACTTTGGCGAGGATTTGGGGAAAAACAACCTCTTCTACATTGTAAGTGGGAACGTAGTCTATCACAACCACTATGGAAATCAATATGGAGACTCCTCAAAACCTAAAACTAGAAAGTTCATTTGATCCAGCTATTTTCCTTCTAGGCATTTTAGGAAAAAATGTTAAAGACATCAGATTACAATGATACATGCTTACCCATGTTTATAGCAGCACAATTCATAATAGCTAAATCTTGAAATTGGCGTATATGTCCATCCACAGATGAATGGATAAAGAAAATGTGGTATTTACACACTGTGGAGTACTACTCTGCCATAAATAAAGATAAACTTGAGTTATTTGTAGGAAAATGGATGCACCCAGAGACCATATTAAGTGAAATAAATCAGATGAACAAGTTTAAATATAACATGATTTATCTTATGTGAAAAAACCCAAATTATAAAGAGCAAAATAAGAGCTAGATAATAGGAAGTAGAGAGAGCTCTTTCTCAAGAGAGAAGGGGATGATGAGATGGGAGGGAAGGGGAGAGAGGAGAATGAAAGGGGATGAAAAAGAAATCAAGATGTGTTATGTGTATATACCAACTTCACACAAAGACTATAAACACCATACTGCAAACATGTGCTAATAGAAATAAAAAAGCTTACTGAGAGTCAAGAAATTTGCTATAAAACTTGCAATGCTTCTAATTATCAACCCTGTGCAAATAACTTAATTTCTCTGAACTCCATTTCTTCATTCATAAAGAGGGAATTATAATTGTTGTCCATGTGTTTGTTTTGAAGGATGAGCTCATTTGTATATGTATTCTTTCATGTCATATAAATGTTGGATATACTTGCCTTTTCCAGTTGTTTACTATATAATTATTTGTCTCATTTTAATTTTCCTCTGCATCCCAAGAAAGTCTGAAACCACTTTTGGCAGAATGTCAATGTTTGCTATTTTTCTGCTGATTGATTACTATCTTATCATGCAGCAAAGATTGCTGTTCTCAGGGGGTAAAGTTCAGTGTGGCCTGGACTCTGACCGGTCACAATAGATCCTTCATAAGTAGCTTGGATGTCTGGAAAGCCTTGTTTCTATCAATCCTTAAACTGCACTATTGGGTGTAGTATTTCATGCCTGTAATCTCAGCACTTGGGAGGCTGAGGCAGAAGGATTGCAAGTTCAAGGCCAGACTTGGTTAACTAGTTAGATCAATGCCAGCCTGGACTACACAGGGAGACGCTGTCTCAGAAATAAATAAATAAATAAATAGGAAGGAAAGGGGAAAAAAGCAAACAAAACAACAACAAAAACCTGTACTGAGTCATTCGACTTGCATTCATTGAGTAGCATTGTGTGCCAGGAACCACAATTATTAGTGAATCTAGCTTCCTTCCCAATCCCTTAGATTAAATGAAGCAAGTATCCTAGAACAACTAGGCCCTGTATCTTTTAGCAATTATTTGAAGAACTGTAAAACTATATGTGGAACGCATCCCATCAAAGTATTATAAAATGCTACGAGAGGAACCCAAGAGATAAATGCATCGAGGTGCTATCATCTCCAGAGCAATGGGTTGAATATGAGCTCTTGTCAATCCAGTTCAGTAACCAGAAAGACAGTTGAGTGACCTGTGCAACTGGAGGACGCTGACTCCTCGGGGAAGCCACTCGCGTACTCAGACAAGGCTCCAGCCTAACCCTTACCAAGATAACTGTTCTTAGTTGGAGGGGATTTTTAACCCTCAAATCAGAGCAACCTTCCTCTGTTTTGTGTGTGTGTGAGTGTGTGTGTGTGTGTGTGTGTGTGTGTGTAAGGTGTAGCCCTTCCCTAATTTCAGCTCGTTAGAAATGCCGTATTGTTTAGGGCTATGGAAAGAAGGCTGACATCAAAATATTTTGATCAAAACAGATCATGATGAGAAGCCCAGTTGTAGCAGCTTTTGGAAGACAACTTGGCAAGTGCATGTCCCTCTTACCCCTGCACACACTGCAGACTCGTGCACGTTTATTGCACTTTCAGGATAGTTCTGCAATAGTGCACAAACAGAAGAGGGTGGAAGCTTTTTAATAAATAAATTGCATTTCAGTGGTCTGTATTAATATTCAATTAGTGAATTACTCCCCATAGTGAGACTCATGAGGGCTGTGTTAGGGAGAGAAGAGAGTATCAGGGAGCCTCCATCAGAGAATGAGAAGTTAGGGAACATCTTGGAGGAAGTGAGGAGTCAGCCCAGGCTGGAAATGATGAGTGAGAGTTTGCTTTCCAAAGAAAGGGGTAGTTAGCTCCAGACAGAGTGTGGAACAATGACCTTTCCCAGCAGTGGAAAATACTTAAGGATGAGGGCTGTGTGGAAGAGGAGGGCGAGCACCAAGAAAATAACAGGACCAGGGTGACCTTCATCTACGCACAAGGCAGTGTGTGAAGTGTCTCTGTGTTTTGTTTTTCTTTTCCACCTGTGCCTCTGTTAGAGGTGACATTGTCTCAGAAAACTAGGTTTGCTGTAGAAGGAATGCAATGAAAATGAACGTTCAGTGTTGAAGGGGTTTGATTCTTTAGCTTCCAAATGGCTCCAATGATAGACTGAAAAGCAGATGCCAGAAAGAGCATGCCCACCCTCCAAGGGGGATCCAGCTGAAGGACCCCAGGTGTGGAGGAAGAGGGGCATGGCAAGTGGAGAGTCTGGGCCTGATGTGCAAGAGTGGGGCACCTGGAGAAGAGCAGAGTTGGCATGGGAAGATCATCGGGAATGCTTGGTTTCTGGGGCCACCGAGCAAAGGGAGGAAGAGCCATTGGATGAAGATAAAATCCTTGAGGATCTCCATCAGCATGCTGTGCACTGCGCCAGGTGTGTCCTCTTGCTGACAGGCACAGGTCACTGCCCCTCCTTGCCCGTGGAGAGCTTGGCACAGCAGCAGGTCCTCTGGTCCTGGAGACTTTGCTCAGCCCATAAAACTGCCCAGGAAGCCTCTTCCCCCACCACCTGCCACAGTTCAGTGACACAGGGTACTGTGTGTCCTTCATTCCAGAAGAGCACAGAAGGAAAGCACCAGCACATCTTCTTCTGAATATGAATCCCAATTCCTGTCTGGCAGCATAGTCACGAGGATTACAAGAGACAAGTTTTGCTTGGCACCTTGCTCATGGAGGTACTGAACCAAGGTTACCCCTTGCTCCGCTCCTGGGGAACTCAGATGTTTCTCAGTATTTTATTAAGAAGACCATATTTTAAGTTTGTAATGATGCTCCCTTCTTCAATAAATTTATTGAAAATTGTGTGAGTGAGAAAAGTAAACATATTTAAGTTTAAATGAAACAATGCAGTGCGTCTCATTTAACTGTCATGCAACTGCACTATTATCAATTCGTGTTCAATCTAAGTTTCTGTGTCATCTCCACCTTTTTATTTTGAAGCAAACCAGACTTTATACTATTTCACCTCTAAATATTTCTCTATATAACTTCAAAGATAAAGACTTTGGAATGCACAGACACACAATACTATTAGCACACCTTAAAATGTTCAGTAATTTTTTGACATCATTAAATACCCAGTCAAGTTCAAATAGCCAAATGTCTCATAAATATCATAACATTTTTTATAGTTTGTTTGGCTCAAGATCCAACTATATCTTTGAAAGAATAATAAAACTTTTGGCAGTAGCTAAATATCTGGATAGCTATATCTTCTGATACTCATATATTGGATTTTCTTAGAATGTAATAATATTTATATTATAATGAAGCTATGTATTCAGTCATTCGGACAGCATTATTGTGCGTCTTTCCTTGGGTCACTCAATATAATTTTTTCTACTCTCAACTTTGCCACTAAGTGAAGATATGTCCTTGAACCATCAGTCAACCCAATAATCTCAGTTTCAGAATCTTAAAAAAAAGTG
>RJWT010052321.1:0-10575 GCA_004365215.1 Cuniculus paca | reverse complement strand
AGAAAAAGAAGAGCAGGATAAGCCAAAATCTCATATGAAGGAGGAAATTATAAAGCTCAGAGCAGAAATTAATGCATTGAAGACTAAGAAAACTGTGCAAAGAATCAATGAGTTGAAGAGTCAGTTCTTTGAAAGATTAAATAAAATTGACAAACCTTTAGTCAACCTTATCAAAAAAAGGAATGACTCAAATCCACACAACTAAGTATCAAAGTGGTGAAATCACAACGGACCCTGCAGAAATCCTGAACATCTATACCTACTTTGAGAACTTGTATTCTCATAAGATAGAACATGCAGAAGAAATGGACAGATTCCTAGATACACATGAATTACGAAAGCTAAATCAAGAAGATATGAAAATCCTAAATAAACCAATGCCAATCAAAGGTCAGGGATCTAGCTCAGTGGCGTAAGCGGCTGCCTGGCAAGCGCAAGGTCATGAGTTCAATCCCCAGTGCCGCAAAAAAAGCAAAAAACAAAAAACAAACCAATGCCAATCAATGAAGTTGAAGATGTAATCAAAAACTTACCAACAAAGAAAAGCCTGGGCCTTGATGGATTCACAGCTGAATTGTACAAGAAAATTAGAAAACACCTAATACCAGTACTTCTCAAACATTTAAAATTTTTTTTATTTTATGGAGAATAAACCCAAACAAAGCACAACAGAATAAAGCCAATCAAAACAAAACAATGACAGAGATTTAGGACTTCAAAACAAGATAATAGGAAATCAACAATGGCTACCATAATATATCTTGTTATCTTCCCAATAGCTGCCCATACCATCAGACATAATAAAATAAAACAAAATGAAACAGAATAAAACTGATCAAAGCAAAACAATGAAAGTGATACAGGACTTCAAAACTAGGTCATGGAAAATCGACAATGGCTACCATAATATATCTTGTTATCTTCTAAGTAGCTGCCTATGCTATCAGACATAATAAAATCAAACAAAACAAAATGGAATAAAATCAAACAAAGCAAAACAATGAAAATGATACAGGACTTCAAAACAAGATGATAGGAAATTAACAATGGCTACCATAAGTCTCTTGGTATCCTCTAAAGGGTTGCTCAGACTACCAACTTTAGGCCTGCAAAGTCAATCAACCAATACAAGTGTCAGTTGCTATCATCTCAGCCTGTGTTCCTCTGAATCAGTCAGAGTTTACTGGGAAGTGGAGGGAGGGCAGGACCTGGTTCTTCTCTCTGACCATGTGCCTGCTGGCTTACAGGAGAAGAAGGGTTTGGTTCTTGGTTCTACCCCAACTAGTGTGACTGCTGCTGACTCAACAGGGATTTGGGTTTCTCTCAAAGTCTTAATAACATTGAAAGAGAAACAATACTTCCTAATTCATTCCTGGAAGTAATTATTACTCTGATACTAAAACTGGAGAAGGATCCAACCAAGAAAGAGAACTACAGGCTAATCCCCTAATGAACATAGATGCAAAATTCCTCAGTAAGACACTGTCAAAAAGAATGCAGCAAATCATCAAGATGATTACGCACCATAACCAAGTTGGATTCATCCCAGGGATACAGGAATGGTTCAGTGTGCAAAAATCAATAAATGTAATACACCATATTAACAGAGCCAAGGACAAAAACCATATGATCATCTCAGTGGATGCAAAAAAGGTGTTTGACAAAGTTCAGCAAACATTCATGATAAAAACCCTACAGAAAATTGGAATGCATGGTATTTATCTCAATCTGATAAAAGTCATCTATGACAAAACAACAGCCAACATCATTGTAAATGGACAAAAACTGAAAACTTTCTCTCTAAAATCAGGAACAAGGCAAGGATGTCCAGTGTCACCATTCTTATTCAACATAGTCTTGGTAACTTTAGCTAGAGCAATTAGACAAGACAAAGAAAAGGAATAATGATAGGAAAGGAAGAAGTTAAATTATCATTATTTGTGAATGACATGATACTCTACATAGAAGATGCCAAAAACTCCACAAAAAGTGCTAGAGTTAGTAAGCAAATTGAGTAGCATAGCTGGATACAAAGTCAACACTCAAAAATCAATACCCTTGCTATGCATAAATAACAAACTCACTGAGAGAGAAATTAGGGAAACAACACCTTCATGATGGCATCCAAAAAAATGAAATGCCCATGAATCAATCTAATGAAGGATGTAAAAGACCTCTACATTGAAAACTATAGTGTTTTGAAAAAGGAGGTTGAAGAAGACATCAAAAGATATCTGGAAAGATATGGAAAGATATCCCTTGCAATTGGGTAGGAAGAACCAAGATAGTGAAAATGGCCATACTTTCAAATTTTTATACAGATTTAATGTAATTCTGATAAAAATTCCAACAGCTTACCTCACAGAATTAGAGAAACCAATTCTAAGATTAATTTGGAACTTGAAGAGACCTAGAATGGAAAAGGCAATTCTGGGCATCAAAGGCAAAGAAGGGGGCATCACAATCTCTAACTTGAAATTATACTATAAAGCCACTGTGATAAAAACAGCACGGTACTGGCAAAAAACAGATCTGAAGATTGATAGAATGGATTAGAAGATACAAAAACAATCCAGACATACTCAGCCACCTTGTCTTTGACAAAGGTGCCAAACACATTTGAAGATAATCTCTGATAAATGGTGCTGTAAAAACTGACTTTGTACATGCCAAAGATTAAAATTGGGCCCATATCTTTCACCATGCACTAAATTAAATTTGAAATGGATCAAAGATCTAAATAGAAACATTAAATTTGCTGGAAGATGGAATTGGTAAAACTCTTGAAGACATTGATGTAGGCAAAGGCTCTATGAATAAAATCTCAATCACACAGGAACTATCACAAAGAATCAACAACTAGTAACTCATCTTATTAAAAATATTTTACAGAGCAAGAGAAACTAGCGATGGGATGAAGAGACAACCAGCTATTCCTCAGACAAAGGTTTACTATTGAGAACATATAAAGAACTAAAACAAACAAACAAACAAACAAATCTCCCAAATTTAAACACCCAATCAAAAACTGGGCATCTGAGATAAATACACACTTCTCTGGTGAAAAAATACAAATGGAAAATATATGAAAAAATATTCAACATTATTGGTCATTCAAGGGATGCAAGTTAACACACAACTGGGTTTCCATGTCACCCCTGAAACAATGGCTATCATCAAGAAATAAACCAATAACAAATGCTGGAGGGGCAGTGGGGAAAAAGGGACCCTTCTCCACTGTTGGTGAGAGTTTGGTACAACCACTGTGGAAATCTGTGTGGAGATTCCTCAAAAAACTAAGATTGGAAGTCCCATTCAATCCAATTATTTGCCTTCTGGGTATATTCCCAGAAGGATTAAAAACCTTGTACCACAGTGATATATGTGCACCCATGTTTATAACAGCATAATATGTAATAGCTAAATCTTGGAAGTAACTCAAATGCCCATCAACTGAGAAATGGATAAAAAAGATGTGATATTTTTATACAGTGGAGTACTACTCAGCCGTAAAGAATGATAAACTTGAGACTTTTATAGGTAAATGAATACAAATAGAGGCCATACTCATAAGTGAAATAAATCAGACTCACATGTGTAAACATGATATTGTCTCCCTAGTGCAAGAAGTTGAAAAAGTGACTAAGATACAAAATGTACAATAGGTATTGTGAAATGGGAAGAAACTGTTCAAAAGGAAAGAGAAACTGGGATGTGGAACAGTGAAAAGAAGGAAGGGAAAAGCAAATATATATACAAAATATTTAAGATAGTTTACTACTAATTTCTCTTAGTTCATTGAAAAGGAAGATTTATGCTAATTTTGTCTAGATAATCAAATGCCTGTATCTTGTACTCAGAGTAACTAATTTAAAGATAACAATACACAATGTATTAAGCATTGTTACTCTCCTATTATCTTGTTTTGAATTTTTTTCTTTAAAATAAATAATTAAAAGATTGAAGTGTGATGGAAGTCGCACTTCTGAATTGTGAGTTAGTAAGTTTCAACAAGGGGTATAACTACTTATTCTTTAATTTTAACAAGGATTTATTGAGATTCTATTGCTTTGGTCTTCATGCTTAGGATAGAAATGTAGAAAAGATGATCGTGTTTTCTCCATTAAAGAGGTTACAGTTTAGTTGATGAAATGGGAAATAAATATGGAAACCAACAGATTAATGAAATAATAATGAATTCACTAGTTGTTATTAAGAAATATTCAGGGTTCCACTAGAAGAAATGGAGAAAAACTTGAAAATAAGAGAACTTTATACATGAATTATAACCTTGAAGAGGAGGCAATGTGAGTGTGTAGTCATTCAACCTGAATTGGAATCCTCTGTTACTTGACTTTGGGATTTGTAATACCATCTAATACCATTGTTAAAAAAATTGAATGAAATAGCATTATTCATTGTAAAAAAATAAAAGAAGGGGAAGAAACACAAGAAAACAAAAACCCAGTGTGTGTAGTTAGCTTTGTTAACTAGGGATAATACCGTCTACCTCATACCATTGTCATAAAATTTGAATGAAATAGCATTATTCATTGTAAAAAAATAAAAGAAGGGAAAGAAACACAAGAAAACAAAAACCCAGGGTGCGTAGTTAGCTTTGTTAACTAGGGATAATACCGTCTACCTCATACCATTGTCATAAAATTTGAATGAAATAGCATTATTCATTGTAAAAAAAAAAAAAGAAGAGGAAAAATTCTAAGAAAACAGAAACCCAGTGTGCATAGATCTTTGGCACAATGTAGACAATAAATAATAAAACCCATCTTTTATTCATGCCAGAGTGCCAGAGCAATAACAAGATATTACTTTTTATTTTAGAAAAGACTCTGAAGTCTTTATAATGACTGGGAGTTAATACTGTAAGTTAAATAATAGCAGCATAGCCTTCTTATCACTACTTCAACGTGTCAAGATGATGGTGGTTTGGTTTCATATCTGAATATTACTCTCAGAGAGGCTCTTCCAAGGATATTTCTGTCTTTTCTACCACTGTTTTTGTTATGAGAAATATATACTTTCAATATAAGACATTTGTGTTCATTTACTGGATGATGGTGATTAATTTAGTACATGCAATTTTTGCTTCAATCAACGTAGCAACATTATACAAAATGCCTATCCTACTCACAATTTGCTGAAGCAAATTCAAAATATAATTAGTTTCTGAAGTGCCTTTTTTTCTTGTTAAAGGAGGGATTCTAATATTTTGTGGGGAAAACATCATCTCCTTATTCAACTTGACCTGTTGTGTTCCATTAATACATTGATGGAAGCCCAGGAATGCCAGCAGGACACTCAGCTGGCCAGCGGGGAATGTTTGGAACAGGATGTGGTTTCTGATGCACTTGGTGAATAACTTGATCCCTGAAGGCAAAATTCATATTTTCCTGTGTGAATATTCATGGTGCCATTATTTTCCTTTGGTGGTATCTGACAGGAAGTTATTGTGTCTTGGCAAATATGATTTTGTTTTTGTTGGAGATACCAAGGAATTAGAGAGGCGATTTTATAAAATAGTGGGAAATTAAGATAGAGAGCAATTGAATGTCATGAATTCCTGAACTAGTGGATCTAGGAGAAAGTATTACGGTTTCCAACTGACCTGACTAGAATTCTCAAACTGAATGTCAAAAATCAAAACACTAAATCAATAAATATTAAGTTAGAGCCATTCTGTTGTAAAAAGAAACCTTCATTTGTCCTTTGCACAGTAAAGTGTTAGTCTTTGCTGATGACTGCTCTTCTATTTTGATTTGGTCATATGTAGGTATGATACTGTCTCATTCCAGAAAGGTCTTAAGTTAGATAATATACATAGGATTGTAAGGTTGCCACCCAGGAAAACACAACTCGGAACTTCCAAAATATTTTGTGACACTGGATATTGTTCATTAGTCATGTTCTTAGTTTTATTCCTCATTCTTTTATTTCTATAGCTCTCTTCAATGATTTCCAGCTGTTTCCTGTCCATTTGGCTGCTTCTCTTGCCTTTTCCATTCCATGTGATCACTAACCATGATCCCCGGGCTCAACAAACACTTTGTTCTGAGGAAATGAGAAATGCTCTGAAGTGGACATTGACACTAGACCAAAATGGAAGCAAGCAGGCTGTTCTTGCTTAAACCAAGTGAAGTAAAATAATTGACAGTAATGTTTATAAAATGTTTTCAGTTCTAAAAGTTTAATCTGACCCATAATATCCATAATAATTATAATAGTGAAATCCAAACACTAAACCACAACCCACACTAAAGTATTTTAAACTAACTATACCTGCCAGGAAGTATACACAATTTTCCATCAGTGAAGTGCTTCACCAGGGGTCAATCCTGAATTAGTCATGTTTTAATTTTACAGACTGCCTGGTATGAGACTTATCAGTTCAACATGAAGATGAAGTCTATTTCTTTGAATGTGTCTCCCTCCCATGCAAATGTTAAAATGAGAATCAAGTAATGATAAGGAAATAAACATACCATGAGAAAAATGGGATAGACTTTCTTGAACAAACAGAATATTTTAACAAGTTTCTAGAAAACAGAAAGCAGATGGGAGAGTGATGGGTAGGAAAACGTAAAAGATTATTCTGATGAGAAGACAAGCAGACACTGCAGCATATCTCTGTATTTCTGAATAGTACGTTAGCAGCATCTGACAGTCTTCCTTGATTCCTTTTTATTCATCTTTTTATAATCAATAATGATCCATGCTTATGGATAATAGTTTTAAAATATCAATATGGATCTGTCCTCAAACATCTGAACGTTTCTTCTCTTCTATTAATCCATTGTGTGACTTAATTCAGACCTTGAATGACTTCAGTTATGACATTGATACAGCTTCTATCTGGTTCCTCTACCTTTGGGGTTGGATATATACTAACATTTAAAAAATGCAAATCTTACTAAGCCTCTCCTGTATTAAAATATTATAATAGTTTCCCATAGCCTTTAATATAAATACCCTAATAGAGAATGCAAGGTAATTGTGCTCTTCATTTTTAATCTACTGTCAATACTATCCATTTTCCCTCCCCTATCTCTGTCTATAAAAGTTAAATTTATTTGTCAACTTGACTGGGTTGAGAGCTGCCAAAGCATATTTTGGGGTGGGTCATGGTGGAGTCACCTTGGGATCTATATTTAGTCTCTTGCTTCTTACTCCTTGGCAGGTTATGCTGCTCTGCTCTGTGGCTGCCGTGAAGTGAGCATCTTTGCTCTTGCACTTCCTTCCAACATGTTTCTGCCTTAGAGCCAGCTGACTATGCACTGAACCCTCAGAAACTGTGGGCAAAATAAACCATTTTTTAAAAATAAATTTTGAGTATTACTTATTTGGTCCCAGAAACAAGAAAGCTGAGCTATATACTGTGATGATCCTATTCTTCCCTAAGACATTATGTAACTTTATGTCTTAGTACTTTTTTCTTTCTTTTTTTTCTTCTTGTCATTCATTTGGATTGTAATGTAATCTTCTGGTCTACTACCCCATCTCCATAATTTATTTGCTTGGCAAATTTCAATTTATCTTTTAAAATGCTATTTTGTGGATGCCTTCTTTGTGCATATTGCCTCCTTACACACATTTCTATTCTAGCAGGTATCAAATTTTATTGTGCTTGTTTTAAATATCCATTTCTTTTACTAGATTCTGAGCCCTTAGAACAGGCTTGTGTTCTTGTATCTCCAAAATTTTTTTCCATCAACTTTAGAAATGTTTCAATTGTTGCTTTTTAAAAATATTTTTTCTGTCTCTTCCTTTTAAAAGAAGTCTGTTACACTATTTTAGGCCACATGAAGCTATTCCACAGTTCATTGAATTTTATTCATTAATTCGATTTCATTTGCTTTCTGTGTTTGTTTTAAGTAGTTTCCATTGCTATGTTTTGAAGTTCACTAGTTTTTTCTTTTGCAATATCTAGTAGTTAATTAACCCCACTCAGGGAATTGTTCATCACAGACATTGTGGTTAGCAGTTTGTGCCTTTAAAAAAATCTTGCATCTCTTCATTTAACTTTTTGAATATTTGCATTACAGTTACACCTGTTTTGATGTTATTATGTGATAATTCTAATATCTTTGTCATTATTGGTTTGATGTTAATTGATTAGTTTTTCTCTTCATTATGATTTATACTGTCCTATTAATTGATATGCCTATTAATTTTTAATTATTTGTCGAGCATTGTGGATTTTTACTTTATGGGAAGTTGCATGTTTTATATTTTTATTAATATTGAACTTTATTTTGGCCTTGAGTAATTTCCTCATGTACGTATGCGTATCATGATTCTAATCATTATTCAAGGACAGCCCTGTACAGAGAGCTGAATTCTCTCCATGTACAGTTCCCCCTTCTTTAGTACTCTGTTCTTGAATCTCTGGCTACTTTGGTCTCCTCAGACTTCAAACTTAATCATTTAAACTCTAGGAATCTTCTTGGCTTGCTTGGGTGCCCTCTCCTTGTGCTGCTGAGTGGAAATTCTCAAGGCAGTGAGTTCTGGAAATTGTAGGACCAACCTCATTTTGTTTTCTACCTGTTAGATATCATTGACTTTTGTTTCTTAGCTTCCAGTGTTGTGAAAACTATTGTTTTACTATTTGATCTATGTTTTTTGTTGTTTGGATGAGAGTAAATCTAGGCCTTCTTACTTCATCTTGACTGTAAGTACAAGTTCCCTTATATTTTTATATAAAAGTCACAAAAGGAAATAATACCTATACTCTCAAGGATCCAAATCTCAAGATCATTTAAAACAGAAAGCACCAGGTTAAGATGTGTTTACCGGTGAAGACTGCTAGCATTTAAGGAAGAAATAATGCCAATTATTTATAATGTCTCTCAGAAGAAGAAAGCAAAAGGGAATAGTTCTTAATCCATTCCATAAGACCATTGTTTATTTGATCCTCTTGCCAAATTCTCTAATCTAAGTAAATATTATTAGTGTTAGGCCATAAAACTAATATTATTAGTACCAAATAATGATTATCAGAATAGATAGCCAAAATAATATTGGAAAATAATTTGTCAATTGCTTTTAAGAATGTTTAAAAGTTTGTGTTGCTACAAATCAACTACCTTACAAGATACTAAGTGGTGAGGTGATAAACTACATTTTTATTGACTAAGAATTAGGGTGGTGAATGATAGAGTTTAGCTTGTTTTATGCTTAAATTTGTATTACAAAGGTTGTTTTATGATTATAATTTTCTGATGCAAATGAGTTATGCTTCTACGTAGTCATAAGTTTTATAGACCAAATGTCTTTATTATTTATTTAGTTCAGGCACCAGAATATTGCTAGTAATCTTAACTATTTAAATCATACCTAGAAGGAATAAATCAGCTTAGAAATGGGTCTAAATATGAGTCAATTAATTAAAGAATGACTGAAATCATGTTAGGAATGAAATGCTACCAATTAAAATGAATTTAAACAGAAGGGTTCTAATCATAATTTCTTTTTTTTTCTCAACCAGAATTAATAAAATTGTTAGCAGGATGTGTTCAGGTTCTGTCAATACTATCATGTTTCCATGCTGTTCTGTGCTATGACACTCCATTCATTTTATCAGCTGTTCACTTTTAATATGATTAAAAATAAAAATTAACTCTAAAACAATGCCTTGGTTTTCTTTTACTTCTTTTTTTCATTATATTTGTAACAAGAAGTTTTGCAACTGTTCAAAGTTTACACAAAGTAAAAATATTTTTGGCTTTATCTGTTCCATACATATTTTACCCTCTAAAGTGTCCCTTTTGTTTTTTCCAGCATGGAGAGTGAACCTAGGGGCTTCACCCTGAGGTAAATCCACAGCCAGTTTTATTTTATTTTTTGTTTTTGAGACGGGATATCACTATGTCATTAAGTTGCCAAGGCTGGGCTAGAAATTGATATCTTCTTGCCTCAGCTACCCAGGAGTGCTGGGGTTACAGGGGCGTATCACCATGCTCAGCTTACAATGTCATTGTTTTTAAACATTTATTCAATGTTTTTTAAAAAATATTTTTATTTCGAAGAAAAAAAACACAGAAAACAAGAGACATACAAACAACTATAAGAACAACAAAAAACCCAAAACAATAATATATGTTTTCAAAACAAGATGATAGGAATTTAACAATGGTTGTAATATTGCACATTGTTATCTTCAAGAGCGTTGCTTAGATTACCAGACATAGACAAGCAAATCGATCTAATCACATGCATATTAACTGTTCTTTTTCAAGAACTAATAGAATTAATAGTGTAATCATCTTAGATATTTTATGTATGTATAAATCTTACGGTTAATACATTGTGTCAACTTGCGAAGTTTAAAAGTTTAACTGAGAGACTCAGCAGGGAGCCAGGGTTCTTACTTGGTAAATATCCTCATCCTGTGCAAAGGAAGGCAAGGATATTTTGTGAGCATTACACCCACCCTGAAGCGGAGGGTGGGGTGGGGGTGGGGGGGTGGGGTGGCCTGTGTACAATTTAAGGGCAGAGAAGAGGCTTGCCTTTGCTTTTTTGCTCTGGCTGCTGCCTTGAAGTGTTGCCCCTATGCCATGC
>RJWT010052320.1:0-10578 GCA_004365215.1 Cuniculus paca | reverse complement strand
CAACTGGTAATAGTTTTCATGGATGTAATGGACCAGAGTCACAAGGGTGAATTTTGTGTTGTCTCCATAGCATAACAAACTAAAGGTATTAGTGCGATCCAAAATGCACAATACATATTGGGAAAGTCAAAGGGGAGGAATTATCTAAAAAGGGAAAGAAATGACCACTATTAATCTATTATCATGATTTGAAATTTAGATTTTATTCATTGTTCTGATTAGTTTCATTTCATTCCGATTTGTTTGATTTTATTCTACTTGATGGCATGGACAGCTATTTTAAAGATAACAAAATATATAATTGCAGCCATCGAGGATGTCCAATTATCTTGTTTAGAAACCCTGTATGGCTTTCATTGTTTGTGTTGATTGATTTTACTCTATTCTGTACAGTTTGATTGTAATATGTCTGAAGGTGTAGGCAACTATTCTGAAGATAACAAACATTATGGTAGCCAATGCTGTTTTGCTAATATCTTGCAATTCTGTATTGCTTACAATGTTTTGTTTTGTTTCTACTGTTTTAGTTTGTTGTATTTTGTTTGATTTTACTTATCCCTGATGGTATGGGCAGGTATACTGCAGATAACAAGAGGCATTATGGTAGCCTTACCTATTGCTTTTTACCCTGTTTAAAAGTCATGTACCATGTTCATTGCCTTGTTTTGATTGACTTTACTCTGTTTTGTTCTGTTTGATTGTATTCTTTTCAAAATAAAAAAAAGAAAAAGAAAAAAAAATAAAGATGAGGTGGAGATTATTTCATTATCTTTATATATTTTCTCTTATTTCTTTATGAAGTCATTACTGCATTCATTTGGTTATGTATATGTGTGGTTAGGTCCTAGACTGTCTTTTTTTAATAATACGAAAAAAAATATTTTTAAGTAAATGTAAGTATAAAAAGCTGACATGAATTCAAGGATTCCAACAATATGTATTTGTTATAATTGTTCATCCTATGATACGATGATATATCATGTCATTTTGCAACGCAACACTATGGAATTTCTGAGATTTATATTTCAATTCTGGACCTTCATCTATAAGCCATGAGTCAATAAGCAAATGATACTCACTTAATAATTAACTAACCAGGCCAGAATATGTACACCAAAACTACTTTATAGATGTAATATAACTATAAAATGCAGTGCTTTCTATTATTATTTTTATTATTACATGCCCTTAATTTTTTAAAATTTTATTTTAAAGAGAATAAAACCAAACAAAATAAAACAGAATAAAGCCAATCAAAATAAAACAATGAGAGTGATACAGGACTTCAAAACAAGATAATAGGAAATCAACACTGGCTACCATAATACTTCTTGTTATCTTTAAAATAACTGCTCAAATCATCATACATAACAAAATCAACTAAAATGAAACAGAATAAAACCAATCAAAACAAAACAATGAAAGCAATACAGGACTTCAAAACAAGTTAATAGGAAATGTAACAATGGCTACCATAATTCCTCTTGTTATCTTCAAAATAGCTATCTAGACCATCAGACATAAGCTTGTAAAATTAACCAATTAGTACAAGAACTAAGTTACTTCTTTACTTCATTCGTAATCTTTTCAGAAATTTCAGGTGTGTGACTTCTAATTTCTACTGTGTCTTTGTCTCCAGAACTTGTTCTGTGTGGGCTGGAGGTCTGAGATTGTATTTTGCACCTTCGTCTTGACATTTTCCTGTGTTTTCTCTGAATCAGCCCATTGCTGCATCCCAGGTGCTTCCTGCATTTGCTGCCAGTACCTCTGTGCTGGGAATTGGACTAGGCACCTGGGTTCCTCTGGTTCGGGGTTTCCAGAGTGGTAGAGTGGCATGATATGGTGGTTCACAGATGCTCCCCCAATGGTGGCAAGGTCTTGGGGCCTGGCTTCTTTTCCGGGCCTCACTGGGCTCACCAGATCTTTCTGGGCCACTGGCATGGGGCTTCAGGGCATGGTTTCTTCCTACTAAGTCCATTTGTTCACAGGTTTGGTTTGGCTCTGATATTTCTTTGCTGATTTTCTATCTAGTTGATCTGTGTCTCTGTGACAATGGGAGATTGAGGTCTCCCATTACAACTGTCTTATTGCTCATTTGATTTTCCATGTCTACGAAAAACTGCCCTATATAGTTTGGTGCTTCCATATTAGGTACATATATATTTATGATTGTCAAGGCATTTATGCTGCCCCCAGCTTTCTCACTGACCCCAATCGATCTGTTATTCTTCTTTGCTTCATTTTATAGCTGTTGGATTGATTTCTCATGATCTCTTGCTATTTCTAAGATATCTTTTTTTTCCTGATCACTAGCTGCAATCCTGTCTTCACAATCTGAAATCGTATCCTTTCCTTCATTCAATCTGTTGCATATACATTCACTGGAGGTTTTAATCTCCTGAATCTCTTTTTGTATCTGTTTCATGGATTCCATTTCTCCTATGTTGGCTATTTTTTGTCTCCATCTTTTTCTAAGTTCATCTATTTGTGTCTTCTCTAATATTTTTGATTTTAAGCATCATTTCTTTTTGAACCTGAGAGGTAATTTTCCCTCTATAGCCTTTCCCACTTGTTTTTTCACTTCTGTTATTATTTCAGAAAGTTCCAGTGTTTGACTTCCAACTTCATCCATCTCATTGAGTTTCAGGCTTGTCCTGGGTGGGCTTGGAGTCTGTGGCCACACTCTGTCTCTGCATCTTGTGATTCTCCACCTCCTCTTCCTTCTTTAATTTTGCCTTCTTTGTTGATTTCTGCCAACCTCCCATGGTATATAACTCTACTACTAGCATTGAGGCCTCTCTAAAGGAGGAAAAGAGATGTCCTTTCTTCAGGGATGTCCTGCAGATGTGGTCAGTTCTTTATAGCTATTCCAAGAACCTACCTCCTTCTGGTGTTTACAGTTCTGTAATAATGTCCATGTTGCATCCCAGAGATATGCTGGGGTGTGGAGCCTATCTTGGCCTCTGGATGTGGCTGCTGGGACTGGTCTTCTGTCAGTGGAGTTCTCCGGAGTCCAACCGCTTTTTCCTCACTGCTGCTTCACATGCTTCCATGTTACTAGCCTCACTGATTTCTTCACCCTCCAGAGGTATATGTGCATCTGTGCACTGGACTGCTGTCCTGGGTCTTGTGATTCCAGTTGGTCTTAGACTTTTCCAGCCAGAAGGCTCTCCAGGATGCAATGAGGAGTCCTGGATCACATCCTGTCTTCTAGCTGGTCGTGTTGTCTAGAATGTAATGGAGGGGTGCAAAGCAGGGACTCACTGTCTCCCAGCTAGGTCACCCTCTAGGACATCTATGCTATTAATTTTTAACTTGTATTTCATGTTTGAAGCACTCTGGTCCATGATGAGCATGCAACATCTCATCAGCTCTGTCTTTTGCTCATTTGTGACGTGTATAATTGATAACTGACAAGTAATGGACCCTAAAGTAATGTTAGCAGTATGAGAAATGGATATTAGCATGTAAGTTTAATTATACAATGGACAACTTAAGAATACTTTGAGGAAAGATCAGTAGAAAACAAATATGAAGCAACTTAACTGAAGGAAATATTCTAATGCTACTCTTATTGTTTGACTTTGTAATTACAATTAACCTACTTAAGTATAATCATCAATATGTATATTGAATCTACTGATCAGTCATGTAATCATCTGTAGCATATGGAGCAGATCACAAAGAGAGCTAGAAAGATGATTAAAGGACTAGGAAATAGTTCACATAGAAAAGGTTCAGTAGAGATTTTGTTTTGTTTTGTTTTGCTTCTGATAACAGGAAAACTGGAATGTGATATGTCTTAAATAAAACAACTATTATGTCTAATTTGTCACTCATGGTACTGACTATAGAAGCGTTATTTAGGAAAACAGATTGGAAATTCTCCCTGAAGTTGATAGTTCATGTTGTAGAGTAACTATCCTTCTTGAGCACAGGGAGAGCATTCCCTTATTAGTCTCTCTGTCTTTATGTCTGGTGGACACAAAATGTTAAAATATGTGTGTGGGGAGAAAGGAGAGAGAGAGCTAGATACAGAGGGAGAGTTGGTGGAGAGACCTTCCTGATGCTGGGCTAAGAGTGCAAGACATGTGTTGTCAAATATGACTAAACTAGTAACTGAAAATATAGCTACCCATGGAATTGCCTGAAATGTTTCTTTAAAAAACCTTAGAAAATAAATCCTACAAAATTATTAACATGCACAGTTGTTCCCAGATGTTTCTGATATTTTGTAGGTTTGTTAGCTGTTAGAAGAGGTAACGAAATGCCTAGATTAGAACTTGAAATTCCATTTGGAAAATGAAACACCCACACCTCATATCTTTGGTCATAGGATAGGACACAAAGGGCAGAGTTCTGACATAGGCAGAGATTGGACATTTCTGTAGCATGTTTCTGTTAATGCTTTATGAAGAAACTGTGTTCAATAAAGTAGGCTGGTCTCCTTCTTTTGTTTTTAGCAAAAGGAGTTATAAGAAGCAGTAACAAGACTTTCTTCCTCTAGTTCCTAAAGATTCACCCTGAGTACTTCAGAACTTGACTGAGTTTACTACTTCAGAGATCCCTGCACTTTTCAAGGGGAACAAACACATTCAAAAGTCTTCATCCTTTTTCACATTTTGGGGAGCAATCTCTTGTTCTTTATAACAATGTATGCTTCTTCCTGTATCACCAAATATACATATGCATCCGAGATGTATTAAAATATAGGTATGTGAATGTTAAACAAGGGCAGACAGTTTAATTACAACTCACAGATGATTTTTGAAATGGAGACTGTTGCTTCATGAGCAGGCAGAGTAAATCAAAGTTTCTAGGATGGCTTTTACTTAGCCAACGAGATATTAGTAAGACTTTCACAGAGACTTCATGAGAGTTGGAAAATGCACTAGCCTGTAGGACACTATTTTAATTATTTTTCTTTCTCCAATGGACAGAATATTTAAAATAGTGACAGATTAAAAAATATACCCTGATTTACCATAAAAATTATTCTCCTTTTCTGCATACTTATTTTACAGAATCACAATACCATATCTCACTTTCTAATAAGACACAAAGTCTGCATCTTGAGATAAAATGGTGGTTTCCCTCTCTGTTATCAAAGTCAAATTAGGTTAACAACTCTTACAATCAGAATCCTGAAAGAATTTTATGAAAGAAAAGCTTAGAAAGTACCTGAAAAAGTATGGAGAGAATCTTCAGGAGAGATCATGGTATTGGCATAGTAGAAGAATACTGTAGATGGTAGAGCAAAATGGAGATGAGTAATGCAGGTATTTTTTTAAAAATGGACAATTAATTTCTGCTTGAAATATTTTCTGGAAAATGCTACATATAAATTAAAAAGAATACTTGGATCATATTATTATTAATAATCTAGGTTCAGGAAGAACAAATAGTAATCTATTTACATATCTTTATTATAGATTGAAAATTCTTTAAGAATAATTATGTAAATAAGATGGACCAAAACTATCTAAATGTTCATGCAATTAGTTGGGCTCTTTACTATTAAAAATAACACCCAGATATCCTGTCAAATTGATTCACACCAATTTGAGAACTATCTAGGCATATATTCAGAGAACCTAGCCTTGCTTCACTCCTAGTAAACATTTTGGCCCTCAATTTGAATTAAGAATAGACATTAATAGTAGCAACAACAATGACATTTATTAAATCCCAGAAATGTGCAGGACATCTTGAAAAGCGTCTTTCCTACATTATCCCGTATAGTCCTAACCATCTATGAAATAATTGCTAACATGATCTTCATTTCTTGCAAAATGGCACTTTGGCTCAGAGATGTGTAGTGACTAGTTCCAAGTCTACAATTCCGTATGCAGTGCAGTCAGGTTTGGAACTGACATTCATCTCACAACAGTGAGCAATCTACACTGACTTTCAGTATGCATGCGGTAATTATACTTACAGACACCAAATTAAGCCTGGAGAATAAACACTTTGAATATTAGAATAAGATTGAAACGTGTCTGAATGGGCTGGTATAGGAAGCTGGAGCTGGACCTCACGGAGAGTCAGATGGTATTGTATCTTGGCTCTCTTCTGTAGACTTCGCTGTGCAACTCCAGAGAAGGACAGAGGTAATGAGGTTGCCAGGACTCTACCTGTGTATGTGATTTTGTGTGTGTGCTGGAGAAAGAACACCTTACCCATCACCACACCATTATCCAAATATGGAATTGTTTGCCTTTGAAGAATATGAGGCCTGTATTTCTGAACGTTTTCAGATCTAGGTTACCTGATAGCTATACAAGGACCATGACTAGGATTTAAGCACCTGATAGATGTGTGGACTGAACATTTAGGTATCATTCCATCCCTGATATTCTGCTATCTGATATGCCCTAATGTTCCAATTAAAAAGAATTCATTGTGGTTAGGGGAAGGAGAGATGGGGGTAAAGTATATTTTTCTAGTCTCTTTAGCTTGTAATAAATAGTTGGAAAATCTATCAGAAGAGCAAAATTATATTTCAACTGACAGGTCTCACCCAGTGCACACCCCAGGCTGTGTTCTCATGTCACTTAGAAACAAACTGGCCCACCCAGAAGAGAGCCTTAGTAATCATGATGCCTCGAAGCTTGAAGCCTCCCTGCAGAAGTGAGCAGTCAAAGGGAGCTTGTCAGTGCTCATTAGCCGAAAATAAAGAAAAATCTAAAAGAAGAGGGGAAAAATGGAAAATATTTCTTTGCCAAGATGGATAAGATCCACCAGCTGAGCTCTATAGCCAGAGGGTACAGGTAAGTGACCGCCACTGGCAGTGCTCACTGCTGGCTGGAGTTTGCAAGGCAGAAACAATTTACCTTTCTTTCCTTTGAAGGGATTTCTGGCTAAAGCAATAGTGCGATCCACCTTCTGGGGCCCCTCCCTCAACATATGTGGCCTCTGACTGTGGGCAGGCAACCTGGGCTCCTCTGAGTCAGGGGCATGTGGTGAGGTCACAGTGGCTGCAGGGACTGAGAAAGACTATGGATCCCGGCATCGGAGAGAATAAACCCATCAAATGCAGGTGCACAGCAATTGGAAGATTGAACAGATCCTTGCCTATCTTGCTGCATTTCCAGTGTCTCCCCATCCCCTTGCTCAGTGTCCTATCAGCACCCCTCGACAGCAACGAGGCTGCAGAAGAGGAGTAAAACATGATACCAAAATATTTTCAAATAATACTATAAATTTTACAGAGGGCAAGAATTGTTTTACAGAGAACAGCAGTGTATGATTACCGAGGCACCCAAGAGCAGCACTGCCAAGAATTTACAGAGCAGCAGGGCTTTGCTGACAGCAACTGCACAGCAAAGCTCCCCCAGCAGCCTGACGTCATTCTGCGCTGGTGAGGGTGTAAGCAGGTCCCCAAGGGTGGCTGAGCTGACAGGAAAGGGATTATGCAGGTATGTGAAAGCAGAAATACATAATTTAAAAAGAATTCCCCACAGAGGTAGAATTATAGTTCAGATGACTGTCTCAGCTTTCTTGTGGCACAGAATTCAGGATATAAAGTACATTTTTTGCCAAGAAGTAGTATGTTGCAACTCTGACCCAATTCACCACCCACCTAAGTCCATTAGGAAACAAATGAAACTGTCTAAATAAAGAGAGGCTACTAATTGAGGTTAGGATTTCCAGAACAGAGAGAACCAAGACTCTAATTAAAGAAGCCTCCTAACCCCACTCGTGAAGCAAAGGAGCTGAGCAGAGAGGACATGAATTCTTTCTGTTTTGCACGACAATAGCACCATCTGACAAGTCAGACATCTGTCCCGATGTCCAGACATGTGCACAGCTCAGCTTAAAATGACAGAACCTAAACATTTAATTTAGAACTCTGTGAGTAGAAGGGAGATCGAGAGAACCTGAGATCAAAGGAAGGCAGCGCCAAGGCTTTGCGAGACACTCTGAATGCCAAACAAAAGAAAAGTCTTGGGTTTTTGGATTTCTGAAGTAAAAAAAAATCAATTTTAGAAATCCAACAGACATGAAAATAGTCACCTAAAGTACTAATCAGGGAACTTAACTGTCTGATTTTTGCTTCCCTTTGATGACAACGTCCAGAAAAGCAATACTGGATGGATTTTTTGGTTGTTTACTTTGCAACCCAATGTATTCCTTCAAATCCTTGCAGAATCTATGTTTTCTCTTTTGTTTCAGTGCCTATCCAGCCACATAAAAAGTCATTGTCAGCTACGAAATTAAAAATTAGAGTAAGAAACAAAAACCAAAATATCATAGTTAATGAAAACCCTCCAATGTTTTAAGTCATTAGATGGCACAGAAGGACCTCTGGTTTATTAGGAAATGTCACCTGCCAGCAGATAACATTTGGACCGAGCCTTATATCACTGTCCTGGCCAAACTATGACAAAGCTGAGAAATTGCTTAAGCAAAAACAAGGACAATAAAAACAAAGGTTTTCTAAATTACTGTTGCCTGTGTCATTAAATTTCATATTGTGCATGGAATATAAATACATCACTTTGTTCTGCATGACAAGCAGAAGTGAGCATTCATACATTACTCAGCCACTTAATTAAGTGCCTGGGATATTTGCAGTTAGCAGAAACTAATAAGGGAATCACATTTAAATTCAAATCACTCCTCAGGGTAGCTGTCTGCAACATAAGCAAAGCTTACTGGGTAGATGTTCCACTAAATGCTCAGCTAAAAGCTTAGATTCACTGTATTTGTGAATAAAGCATAATTCTACTTGTGATTAAAGGTGAGAGTAAAATAAACAATTCTGTTAGGGATTTGTGATTGACGTTTTATTTCCCCTGTTTTAAATACCCACTTCGTCTATTACTTTGTCTGCAGGAACAAGGGTATGATTTAGGGCTTTGCTCGCATAGAGCAGGAGGTTCCATTAAAAAAAAAAAATGACTAGGCTGACCCTTTCCATGGCAGTCTTTCAACAGACCTGACAGTAACAGTCCCTGTACCAAAGACAGTAAACAACAAAATTATAAAGTCTCCATTCAGAAAAAAGCAAGCAGGAAACAAAATGATGGAGGGTCACAGAGAATGAAGAATGGGGAGGAGAAAGGAAGGATTCACATTTTTAAAATGAGAAGCCAAGAGCTTAGTTTTCCAAACTCAGAGGAATTGCTACTGCCCGAGTGGGTATATTTTTAGTCTTTCATCTTTATAAATTTTAACTTTTCTGGACTAAAACAGTCCCATATGGTTTCAAATCTGCCCTTGATTTCAATCAGCCGCCACACGGAGTTTCTTCAAAATTTCAAAGCCATCTGGTCGCCAAGGAACAAGTGACCTCTCAATGTCCTCTCAGTGTCTGATACAAAATGTGATTTCTCAGCTTTAGGAAAGTGGATTCTCAGGCCCCTCAGCAATTATTGAGGGCAAAGGTAAAGGTGCATAAAAGATTCCAATACGCTAAGAGAAACATGCTTCAAACTAAGGCTCAGAAAAGTAACTGCAAAAATCTTATATTCAGATTGTACAGCCTTGCTCCTCTACTGATAGAAATTATATAATTTCACCTGCCACAGTGCTTCATTTTCTATGGAAAACATAAATTCCTAAGTTCCAGATTGCATTCCCAAGTACACATAAATCAAAGTAAACCTGAATATTTTAACATTGCATTTAGAGTGAACATAATATTTTTGGTTAGATAGAATTTTGGCATCTTCTGTAAGTCATAAAATCTCTGAAGCATAAATTCTGATCGTCACAATAGGTACTGTCACACAGCATCACCTCAGATATTGTCAATGTACCATCTGGCATTAGTTACACAGCAGTGAATGGAAAAGGTGTAGGTCTTGCACCTAACTCTTAAAAGTGTAGGTAGGGTTCAGTATTTATATCAGCATCAAAAATCATCACAGGACAGCTCTTATTCACAGTCTACATGTAGAAAAATATTTTTGTGGACTTACATACAAAACTGTTATCCTGATTATACCTGGTGAGTAGAATAGGAGGCTTATGCTTTTATTATACATCCATTTTTACAGCCTGAATTCTTTGTCACGTGTATGTATTCATATTATTAAGAGAAATAGTAATTACATGAAAAAGCAAAGTTTGCCTGCACATTTTCAAATTTTTCCCCAAGTATTTCTCTCAAATACCATAATGGGAGAGTACTATTAAATATTCATATGTAGCCACTAAAATACATCCTACTATTATGAATAACAACATTCTAATTCTGTAACCACACTTGCCTCAGTTTTTCATATAAAGTGCCTCTAGGGACAATTCCTACTTAGATCCACCTCATTCCTAATGGAATTGTTGAGGATAACCTCTCATCAAGATTATTTGAATCTTAGAGAACATTATTTTAGACTCATTAGTCTATCAAATAGATATTTAGAAGTTGGAGAGTCAATTATGGTAGACTAGCTGTGATAATATAATGCCAAAAATTCCATGAAATTAAAATTTGATTATCATTAATGTCACAGATCAATGTGAGGCTGTTTATAGACTCTGTTACATAAAAGGAAAGTCCAAATTTTGCCATTGGGTGACTCAGACATATCATTATGGCACCAAATTTCCTTCATGTGCAGCTAGCAGAAG
>RJWT010052319.1:0-10574 GCA_004365215.1 Cuniculus paca | reverse complement strand
ATGGAGCAGCTGGATTAATATTTTACAGATGAAAAATGGACCACGTGACCAGATCAAGATCTCCAATAGCTTCTCACTGGGCTTAATAAAATTCAAACTCCCTCAAGCCACTTTATAATCTAGTTTTTGCCTCCTGATCACACCATGCACTTCTGAGTGGGGCTGTCTCCTATAGATAGCTGCCTTCCATCCTTCTGGTCTCGGGCCTTCCTTTAATACCATTGCTTCAATGGGCAATCACAGATCCAGTCTAAATCGTCATTCCCGAACGGCTACCCTTCATGTTGTCTTTCTTTTACACGCTGGCCTACTTCATTCTCGAGAGATTTTCATTTCTGAAATTACCTTGATCATTTATTTGCTTGTTTGCTTTGTGTTTTTCCTTCTCTGAAATATAAATTTCATGAGCCAGAGTCTCAAGGCCCAGAGAGAACTTGGCACACAGAAGCCACTTAATACACATATTTTGATTAGTTGCTATGAGGAAAACAGGACTAATAATCCACCCAAGATGAAAATTCTATATATTAATTTTAGTCTTTTGCTTTTATTTAGCTGACATAATGCAACAATATTTCATGTAGTTTTATTTTTATCTTGTTTTAGTTTTAAGATCAGAAATTTGAAGTAATTTAAAAATTGCTGCATTCTAATTTCCCCAAAGATATGATAACTGGACTAATAACAAGCTTGACTTTCCTCGTTTCTGTTTCTCTTCCCTACTCACAGTTATTAGATCTGTAGCGAGGTGCTTTTACCCCATTCATGCAATGTGTATTCAAATATAGTCCACACTACTGGTTTTTCTGTTAACAATGGACCAAATGCTGTACATGATGTTGCATACTATATACTTAGGTATATGTTACCATTGGTCCTCTAAAGTTGTGCAAATACATTCTGTGGTGTTTGAACAAAGATAAAATCACATACTGAGGCATTTCTCAGAAGGTATTCTCATCATTAAGTAATGCATGACTAGAGTTTTATTTGTACACATCAATTTATCATTCTGGCATCTAGAAGCACTAGCCCTTTGGAAACGGGCATCTCATTTGCCATCCATGTATCTTCAGCTGAATGAAATGAGTCATTTTTTTTGGTTGAAATCTAGATTCTCTAAAATTCTGATTTACCAAATAACTTCTTATATTGGGGTTTGTGAATGTAGAGAAGTTGTGAATGGAAAAATAATGATGTTTTTACTTTATTCTAAATTCTTTTCATGAATCATTCTCATTCCTGCGTAAACTAATTCTACCCTTAATGTATGCCTAAATCTTAATAAACTCAAACGTGACCATTTGTTACAGGCCCTTAAGGAGTCCATAGTAGTTAAACTAATACATGAATGATATATATATATATATATTTTTTATCTATCCACTCATTCATAAATATTTACTGAGCACTTCTTACATGCCAGGCACTGTTTGGTATATTTGGGGTGCATAGATGCTTAAAACAAACAAAAATTTCTGTTCTCTTTGAGCTCAAATTCTACAGTAATGTCTTTGGACTTTTTGATTTCAGGTCCTTTTATTCTTAAATTTGTATGTTAATGCACATAGTTATAAAAAAGCAGCATTTTAAAAAATAGCGAGGGATGGTGTTTTCTTTTTAGAGTAGATTTACTGAGTCACTATTTTCATATAATGTGCCCATTTATTTTTAATTTTTAAATTTATATATGCTTTTTGAGATGAGGTCTCACCATGTTGCCCAGGCTGGTCTCAAGCTTGCTGGGCTCAAGGGATCCTACTGCCTCAGTCTTTTGATTAGTGGTGACTATAGGTGTGTGCTACCACATCTGGCTAATTCATTCATTTACAGTGCAAATCCAGTGGTTTTACTATGTTCACAGAGTTGTGCAACCATCATCAGAATCAATTTTGGAATGTTTCACCATGCAAAAATGACACTGTAACCTAGTTCATAGTCATTCTGTTTCTCTTTCTTCCCACTGCCTAGCCTCTCTCCCTCACTCCCCAGCCTTAAACAATCACTTTTCTGTTCTGTCTCTGTATATTTGCTTACTGTGAACATTTAAAATGTCTTTCTTATCTAACTTTAATTATAGATCCTTTGATCAATACTTCCCTGTCCTTCCACAACCCCAACCATCCCAGCCTCTGGTGACCACCATTCTACACTTTTCTATGGGATAAGCTGTTTTAGATTTCACTTTCATGTGTGATCATGGGCTATTTGTATTTCTGTGCCCAGTTGTCATACTTATGTCTAGATGTCCCCTCAAAGCTGCAAGTGGTCATAGGGCTTTTTCATAAGTGGTTGAATCTAGAGTGTGTGATGCTGGGGTTAAGGGTGTGTGATTAGTAAATCAGTCCGCTGACTGATTTGGCATAGTTCTGGCTAGGATTAAGGGTGTGCTACACTTGCCCTAGGGCAGGTATCCTGCATACAATATAAAGGACAGAAAGAGTCTTGTCTCCCTCCCTTGTTGCTTTTGCTATTTTCTTCCCACCATGAATTGCTCTCCTCTGTCAAACCACTCTGCCTTGGAACCAGCCAATTATGGACTGAAACCTCTACAAACTGTGAGCTAAATAAATCTTTCCCCCTTCAACTTTGGGTGTTGGGTATTTTGTCTCAGCAATGAGAGAAAAGAATTAGCTAATTTCATGTAATATAGGGTTCTCCATGTTCATCTATGTGGTCACATATGCCACGACTTTATCCTTTTTGAGACCAAATAGTACTCCACTGTGTACATATGCCACATTTGCTTTGTTCATTCATCCATTAGTGTGCACGTAGATCAGTGCCATTGTGAACAGTGTCACAGGTAAACATGAAATTGCAGTTATCTTTTGGATTTAATTATTTCTGCTATAAGCCCAGTATTGGGGTTGCTGGGTCATTTGGTAATTCTTTTTTTAATATTTTGAGGAGCTGCCATAGTATTTTTTCCTAAGGTTATACTCATGTATATTCCCACAAGCAGTGTTCCCTTTTCTCCACATTCTCACCAGCACTTGTTATCTTGTGTATTTTTGACTTATAGTTGCATGATAATTAATGAAGTAGAGCAGTTTTCCCTTTACTTATAGGCCATTTGTATGTCTTCTTTTGAGAAGTGTCTGTTCAGGTCTTTTGAAAAGTGGGACTGATTTACCATGCTTTCAAATCACCTTAATGCCTTAAACAGAAGCTAGACATCTGTCCCTGCATTCTGTTTAGATATTGCATATACTTCTGAAAAAGTCCACTGTGTACTCATAAAAGTGAAAAAAGGGAAATCATATTTCCAGATTGTTATGAATCTTTTATCTATTTGATCTTGCTGACCTTCTGGAAAAGTATCAGAATAACTGGAGGTGCCAGGAGCACACTTTGAGAACAATTGTTCTAAAGAAATTTTTATTTAAAAATTGGGCTGAACTTAACGGCCAATGCAACACCTTATCAAAGCTTACCATTTTACTCTTCAGCATAGGCTGAATCCCTCTTAGACAGAATCGACTCATTATGGTAATTAGGAAAAAGTATTGCTCAGATAATGGATAAAGTGAAACAGATGCCCAAAGGATACACTTCTTGGCAATAATTAAAAACTCTTGTTTTTAGGTCAGTCTTGTATTTTTGAGGACCTTGATATACTTTACAAATATTAATTAATTGAATTTCCCAAGTTGCCAATGAAATATTTCCAAATACAATTTTTATGTACTTTGCAGACAGTTTAACTGACAAACAGGGTAGCAGATCTTGTCCTGGCACGAAGGAAAACCGTTAGCAAAACTGAAGGCTTTCTGCATATTCGTTGAGTATAAAAGCACCATATTGTCACCAGGAAACAGGCTATACTGCTGTAATGAAAGTTCCTCCTGTCAATGTCTTGACAATTCTTGATTTCTTTCATTTATTTTTTTACCCCTTCCTTTTTTTCTTTCTTCCTTCCTGCTTCCCTCCCTCCCTTCTTTTCTTCTTTCCTTCCTTCTGTCCTCTTGCGTTTGTTCTTTGCCTCTATTCCTTCCTCCTTACTTCCTTTTTTCCTTCATTTTTTTCAGGAACAAAACAAAACACCACTGCTATGACATTCTCCAGACTTAATTTGATCACTGAACCTTAGCCCAACTCCATAAAATATCTGGCTTCCAGGAAGCCATCATCTCAGTCACCTCACTTTCATTGCATCCTCTCCTTCAATGTCCAAGATAATCACAATAAAATCTTGTCACTGTTCAAAACCTCCAATGACTTCCCATCTTACTCAAATGACTGACAAAAGACTGCTTACCTTTCTAATTGCATGCCCATTTTTCTTCCCTTGATGTGATCTTTTGTTTCCACATTATTATAGGCAGATACCTACCCCAGGGACTTTGAATATATTATTCTCCCTAGCTCAAGTTTCTTTCTCCATAAAATCACATGATTTGCTCTGTTGCCATTTCAGCTCTTTGCTGAAATGTCCTTTCTCAGTCAGGTCTTCCTTGACCACCTTATTTTTTAAAGAGCAACTTTCATCCTAACTCTCTTTCTTTCATTTGTGTTTTTTCATAAAACTTATCACCATCTGTCACCCAATATGTTTCACTTATTCATTCGCAGTCCATCTTCCTTGAACTAGAAGTTAAACTACATGAGAGCTGGAATTTGTGTCTATTTTATTCGCTATGGATTTCCTATCACTAGAACACACAATAGACACTCACAGATATTTATTAAATAAGAAAGTAAAGAATTCCTAAGATGCATTTTGACGTGTGTCAGAATGAATACAAATGTGATCAACCAAGAGAACATGCTAAAACATAATAAATATGTATTTCCAGCAAGTCATCCTGAAACAAAACAGTCCATCAACAAGCAAGAACAAATAGATATTCCCTTCAACTGTTTCTCCTGGCTTTTGAGTGCTGTACAATTTGTGCTGTTTTTAAAAATTAATGGCAGGATTACCCAAATGAATTGTTATAGATAAAATCACAAGCACATTCTCATGATTTTATGTGACAGAGGTAGTTACCTAGCCTTGAGCCTATCAAGAATATTTCTTGTTTTCTCTTTGTGTTTCAGGAAAGTTATTAGTCTCAAATCAGTTTCAGGAAAACAAACAAAACAAAATGAACTCTCAATAACCAATCTAATATTCTGGGTGAAAGTTTGTTTTGTTTGACCGTGGTGTATCAATAAAGCTAAAGAGCATATATGTTATTCGTGAAACTTTGATAGAGTTTGGAAATGTAAATATTTAAATACCAGAGGTAAGAATGAAAACACATGAGTGTCTGTCTGATTTAGCTTGAAATGTGCACACGTGTGTGGATGATGGAAAGGCTGTCATGCGTGTGCCTCACACACCTGAACAAAGGCTCAATGGCAATTGTGTTATGGAATCTAGCAGTTTTCGGGTAAGCAAGTTGCTGCCATGTTTAGTGGTGAGGGTATCTGTAAGTCATTTGTAACTAAGGTACTTTATACCTGCGTGGCTCTACAGTTTTTAGTGATGTTCAAGGTTATCCCAAGCGCAGTGCTTCTCAAGCTGGCTTGCCTTATCACATGCTTCGTCCAGTGCAGTTAGTTCTCATGGGAGTGTATTGCGAGTGTGATTATTCTCTATCCTTCGTGTCTCGGAGACAAAAGATGGAAAATCGCTGGTCTGATTCTTTTTCTAAACCAAGTCAGAAACCCTACCAAACACAGAAAAAGAAGAAAGAAAATCCAGCCTTTAATGTCATCATCAATAAATGGGTTGGGCTCTCTTTTTCCAATATTTCTGGAGTGAGACATTTGAAAACTATTCATCAGAAGCATGGTTTCAGATGGTTGGAGGTAGGCTGTGGTGATGCATGTAAGTTCACAGGGTGAAATGCGAGTTTATGACATTCCTCATTGTATGCATCCAGACATCACTGCATCAATGTCCAAAGGTAGATTGCTTTTGGTTGTCTTTCAAACCTGAGAATTCTCAGAGAATTTGAGGGGAAAAAAAGAAGCATTTTTTTTTTAAAGAATAAAGACTGGTTTGATTCAGTATCATCTCTCTCCAGAATTGTAAACAATGTGTGGAGTGGTTATCATTTTTCCTTATGTGCTGTTGAAGAGACAAGCTGCTACAGAATATGCATCTAGTATACGATCTCATTGCTATAAATTAAAGAAAGATGTGTGGCATTGCTCTGATACTGATTTACCACGAAGTGCTACAGTAAATGAATAATGAGAATGTGTGTAAATGCAAGACACTAACACAAGTACTAAATGACTGAAAAGTGTGTGCAGTTTACAATGATAATATACATTATTGCTCACCTAAGCTTTTCACTGAGTTCTTAACTGGTTCCTCTAACTATAGTTTTTCTCTATTCAAATCCACACTCACTGCTTACACATGAATCACAGAGCTGACATTCGTCCCTTGTTTAGAAGTCATAAATGCCTACAGCATAAATACCAGCAGCATAAAGGTCAAACTCGAATCTGCTTTTCTATCTCCTTTGCCATGAATGTTCCCCTCAGGTGCTTTCCTTGAAGCTAATCTTCTTTACTTACCGACTTGTCTGGCCACTGTGATTTTGTTTGCTGTCTGGAATTCTTAGTGCCTTGTCTGAATCCTCTTGGCTCCTCTGGTGTTAGTAAAGCAAGCTCAGGAGGGGAGGACAGTATAGATCTGAGTGTGATACCTGTCCCTTAGTGGGGAACAGAATACCTTCAAAAGAGGTGACCCTCTGACAACTATTTTCACGATGTCCTCTTTAGTGCTTTCATCATAGCCTTCAAAAGTTTCATGACAACCTTAAACCTCAAAAACCGTTTAGAAGTCCCATTTTTAGGGAGTAGGTTGGAGGGAAGTTCACGGGGTGAAATGTGAGTTTATAAATTCCAAATAGTGCGGTATTATGCATTGAGACATTAATGGGTACTGTGTTACTCACGGGCCTGTTCAGATGACTCTGTCCCCATAAAGCTTTGTCTTGCAGATTCTCTCAGCAAGAAAGAATTTCCATTTGTCTTAACTCTCACCATGCTTTATCCATTTCTCTTGTTTGTTCAAACATCTGTGTGACCCCTGTGCGCCTGATGCGGAAATCACACACTAAGAAGAGTCCTGTCGCTAAAGATGTGACCTTCCACGCATTTGTGGTTAGAGGGGACTTTTTAGGGTCCAAGGAACAGGCACACCCAGGTCATTCCCTAATAAGCAGAAATGTGTTGTGGAGCTTTGCGGAGAAGCAAAAGAAAGAACAAGAAATGAACGTCTACCAGGACCCTGCAGTGCCAGGCTCAGGAGTCCTAGCAGTGATCTGTCATCCTCATCTGCTCACCTCCAGCCACGCATCATCGGCTGCTTCTTGTCCTAGTTTTCTGTCATCACAGGTGACTTAGCAAATTTCCACCTCTGCTTCTCAACTCCATTCATGTCACCAAAGAGTTACTCTCTCTGCATGTCTCATTCAAATCTCCAAAAGGTGAGCTTGAGCAAACTAGCCAGTGAGTGACTTATCGCCTCTAGACTGCTATGTGGAGCACAACTCACACTCTGGACCACTAGAATTGGGACGCCTGACGTACACAGGAAGAGACGAGTCTAAGCTGCTTTGTCGAAGGTGGCCGTGAGTATGTCAGACAATCAAAGCTTCTTATCAGATACAGCTTTAATTCAGCTGGAGCGTTTCCTATCCCCTACCTGAGTACAAACCCCTTGAAGACATAATTATGTTTCTTTCATCTTTCCAACCTCCATCAAGGGTTGCTTAATACCTGGCACAGGGTAGATTCTCAATCAAAATATGTTAATATGAACTCTACCCTCAATGCATGTCCTATACCCCCCGACAGAATGCTGTGAAGTATAATCTGGCATTACTTATTCTCCCAGGTGGTTATATATCATCTCTCTTCTCAGCAGCAGTCACGTTAAAATAGTTTCAGTTTTCAACTGTAGCTCTAGCCAGAAGGGTACAAAGCCAAAGGTAGGGGTAATTTGTCAGCTTGCTTTTTTTCCTCCCTGTAGAATATGTTATAAACAGTTTTATAAGATTTCAGTGGAGCCCAGGGCCCCTATCACACATAAGAAATGCAGAAGTCATTACCCAGTGATGCTTTAAACACAGTAGAAAAGAATTTCAGGGGCAGAGCAAGGATGTGAAACAAAGTTTATATTCTAGGTTTCCAAACTATATTTCTAGTCTAACTCTGATTTGGCAGCCATCCAATGGACCACGTAAAAATGTAGATGACATTTTTAAAAACAGATTTGCTAATGCGATTTTTATTTGTTTCCTTTCTCTCCTTTTCTCTCAGCGATTTGTTGTTTCCCCTTCTTTATTTCTTGTGGGTTGTATTTCTAAGTAGCAATCCTACGCTTATATAAAACAAAACGTTTTTATTTTTATTGTCATGGATGGTGTCCTCTCAGAAACTTTAAATCATTAGGCTCTTCCTCTAATCCTTTCATTAAGTTATGAGCTTAAACGGCAAGATTCCTTTATTTCTCTAACACAAATTATCCGTAACTGTACTTTGTCATACATATTTTTATATGTGCATAATTCCTTTGATAATGATTCTTTCCTAAAAAAAACCCAATAAAGTCTATAAAAATGTAAAATGTTTATGTAAAAGCTCATTTTACTTTCAAATCACTTATCAAATATGAATGCCTTCACCCCAAATGAAAATGATTTATTTGCTTTTCCTGCCTGATTACCTCAGTGTGTGAAAAGAGAAACATAACATCGTTTTGTCAGACATTTAGTTTGAAATTTTTTCATTAGAAAGACCGCTGCTCGAGGTGAAAGAATGAGAGGAATGAACGTTACATGCACAGTAAGAAAACGTTTATGGATGTATGAAACAGCACTAAGTCATGTTTAAACTTGAATATTTCTAGTCTGAAGCATTAATGAATTAAAGAAATGAATATTTTGCCTTTCTACTGAAAATAGACACCAGGCTAAATTTTTCTAGACAACTCTATTTCTGTATATGAGCTGTCAGTTTCAACCTCTTGAGTTGACTAGAGAAACGAGGCTCAGAGTTTCTACATGAAATGTTTTGCTGCCTGAAAAATGTAGCCTTTGTGGTAGAGCGCGTCGATATGATATGCAGTGTCTGACCACCACTAGCCTCAATTTATATGGGGCAGGTCTTTGTTGCAAAGCAGTCATATCATTAGCAGAAATAAACATATTTACCCACAACTTTGCACACCACTCTGCATTATGAAAATGTTCATGGTCCAAATGGTATTCTGTTTTATCACTAAATGTTCTCATCTATTATTTGCAGATGAAGCAGTTTCACTCATGTGCTTCAACTAATATCATCAGCAGCCAGAGAGCCTCGCAAGAAGAGTCTCGTGTGATACACCATCTGAGCACTGCTCCTACAGGAATCCGTGGGAGCTAACAATATGCTTAAGAGTCAGAGTTACCCTCCGAGCTGAAAATTTCTCTTTACAAAAAGCCTTTTTGTGTTTACTTGGGAACAAGGACTTGCAATGTTCAACAGCGTAATTTGCTCTCATTTTAGGAGATAGCTTTTTTTTTCCTGAAAGCATGAATTTTTTTTTTCTGTAGACCTAAACGAAGGGATTTTCAAGATAGAAAATAAATTATAATCGCATAAAATAGAAGGTGCAGCTATGAGTTGAGCCTGGTCCTCAACATGAACACTCACACAGAATAGAAAGGTGTTGATGACTTTGATAACCTTCCTCTTCATTTCTAATTTGTTCTCTTGACAGGAAATTACCTCTCCATGTATTCAGAGAAGTTTTCAGAAATTAGTTCTCCCTACTATGTGGGTGAACCATAAGCTCCCTGCCTGGTTTCATTGCTCCTTAGGGTGTACGTTGCTATTTTTTCTCTTCTCCTCTCACTGTACCAGTTGCTCGGAAAGGACAATGCCTACATCAATACACAAAGGAAGGTGAGTATTAAGGTTATTCGCAAAAATTTATATTTGGAGTCCAGTGACAGGCCATAACATGGAAAAAGACATAGTTTTAAAAAGACTGAATTCAAGTCCTTGTTCCTACTTTATCTCTATGGGAAGACTTGCTATCACATCTTTATTTTTAGTTTATTAGCGCAAGCTTCTTTAAGAGTTGTATCTTGTTAATGGACTCAACGACTATTGCTCAACGACTATTGCTCAACGACTATTAACTGAATGTCTACTACGTGTCAGTTCTTATACCAGGTACTAGGAATATGGTAATAAAACCAAGAGCACAGAGTCTTCTCTGGCATGAAGTTTATCTATTAAGAGGTTCATTGCTTTTCTCAGACCTGCTTGACCATGTGTTTTCCATTTATCATGTCTCGCGTCCCCTCCATGTTTTTACTCCCTGACCCTGTTCTTGCTTAGTGCCTGGTATTCAGTACATAATCACTGGAGCGGATAATTACTTCTCTCTGTTCAGTGGAGATGTGGCATGTAGCATGGGTTAGGGTTTGGATATGGCTTGAATGTGTCTGCCAAAGGTTAACGTGCTGGAGGGCACTGAGGTGGTGGAACTTTGAGAGGCAGATCCTTAGTCGCAGACATTTCCTTGGGAGGGATTAATAATGGTCTCATGGAATGAGTGAGTTTTCACAAAT
>RJWT010052318.1:0-10583 GCA_004365215.1 Cuniculus paca | reverse complement strand
TTTCTCATTCAACCACAATAACAAAAGTTTTTCCACTTCATCCAGCACTCATGTTCTCTGCTTGGTTGACACTGTTACTCCTCTTGCCACATCAGCTCCTTTGGTGGCATCTTGATGCTTCAAAATAGTAGATATTGTCAATTATTTCATCGTATCCTCTGAGGCCAGATCAGTCATGCAAATACCATGTTCATGCTTTTCTATAGTTTTCTTCTTCACTTTAATGGTTATTTTCTTCAAAACCTTTTTACCATTCTTGCTTTTTACTTTCTTATTGCCATCATTATTGGTCTACACATTCCTTTCATCTTCATTATGGGTTTGCACTTTCTTTTCACTACCATGCTTGCTATGGACATTCTTTGGAGCCCAGGCTGGCCTCAAACTCATGTTGATCCTCCTGCCTCAGCCTCCCAAGTGTTGGGATTACAGGCGTGCACCACCACACCAAGCAAGGATCTCTTTTAAAAAGCCGATTTTTATTTGGTAAGACTGGGTTGGAGACCCAAAATCTGTGTTTTCAACAAGCTTCCAGATAAGGCCAATGCTGGTCATGCATATAATGTACAATCACAATGATCAACAAGGATCTTGTAAAATTCTAAAGCATTTGGAGATTGACGAAAAGACTTTTGCATAGCTTGCCACTTTCTCAAATATGTTTGCCAGCTCTTTAAAACTGCTGTCACTTAATTTCCCAAGAATCCTAAAACCTACTAAATTTACTTTCAAGGTAACATCCATTACTCTGTATTGTAATCATTTTCTTTTCCCCTCGATTGTTTGAAACAATTTTCTCTATTGACTAATTATTTTGGTACTTTTTGCCACTGAAGTCTGTCAATAAATGTATAGTGAATGGCCTGTGCTTTCAGTATTAAAAGTTTTTGTCAAACCTCTTCAAATTATAAATAAATATCCTCATTGATGTGTTTCCTTCCATTGGTAATACAGCATGACCATCTAGTCATCTCCATTTTCTAGTTACTATATTTTAAACAATTAAAAAAGCAATTCAGTCTTGATATGTAAATTATAAAAAATCATCAGGATTTATCTTTTCCTTGGTCCTCTTCTCTACCTCCAACCTATACCTGTTGCCTCATCATGTCCATTGGCTAAATATCCACTGAAGAGCTAAAACTAAAATACTATAATCAGCATGAGACTGAATCTTGTTATATGTTTGGAAGATTGCAATTTGTCTCAAATTTACCTGCTTTTAATTTCTCTTAAGTGATGAAGAAAAGTATAGCATAAGAGCAAATTTGAAATAGAAATCATACATATTTTCAAAACACAAAAATAATCATTATATTCTAATACATTATATGTGCAGTATTCAAACAACCAGTTGGTAAATTTATAATCAAATGAGAGAGAAGGGACTGATCCAAGTAGCAGGAGCACATTTCCAAGGTAAAATTGGCAACAGAACATGTTGAGATCATGGTTTTAATTTATGAATGACATTATTATCTTTAACCTATTATTTCCAAGTTCATATAAACTTCCTTTGAAGGTTCCAAGCATGCTACATTTGATTTTAAGGTCTAATCCAAAATGAAATATAACAGTCTCTTTGCTTCATGTAGAAATGTCAATGACTATGTTTTAAATTATCCAAGAAAAGACAAATTATCAAAATTCAAACTTATTTGAATTGTTTTTAAGTGATTCCAGGCAATACATATGTAGAATGTGGAAAGTTTTAGTTTCAAGTGATAAACTAGCAAAATATTTGTAAATGACTGAATATAAACAGGTTATGGAAAGTATTTGGTCACCTTAATTATAGTCTTAAATGCCACAAGCTCTATAACAATCTTTTTATTTTACTCTTTTGAGTTCTAAGCAACTAAACCACTTTGCAAATGTTAAATTCACTATTTCTTTAACGTAGGATTCCCCAATCCATCATTTGCTAAGGGACAAAAAATAGCAATAAGTAAATCAAATTCTGGGGACAGATAAGTTACCTTCCGTGTCAGAACAGTTTCAAAAAGGGTAACCATAATTTCTCCCAAATTTTTGCTTTTTCTCTTTCGGTTAAATATGACAAAATGTAGGAAAGTATTTTCCTTAAGTAATACCTCTGGTTTGCTGTTGTTTTTATTAACAATTTTACTTTTTTTATTATTAGAAGGACAAGATGATTTGGCATGTCTTTTCCCACCATTCAGTGTTATTTTCAGTAACAGATTGTTTTCTGTTACTTGACAGGATTCTGGAAACCACCTACTCATTGATACTTGATGTGGTCAGACCACTCTGGTGAAATAAAGACCACCACTACTGTTTATTTAGTGTTGGCATTTGGTTCAGCAGGGGTTTCATATTAGTGGCTACTCTAGAAGATGTATGTCAATATGTAATTATGGTGGAAAAACAGTTGAGGAAAGTTTAAATGATGCAGTCCTTGACTGTAATTCTCAGTGTTGCCTCCCAGTGAGTAAACCTTCTTTCATTGCTTTCACCTTTCTCAACAGTATCTCTTAAATATAGAAAGATTTTTTTAAGGTAGTCTATGTTCTTAGTGCTCAAGGAATTTACTTTTACTAACTTCCCTAGTTGTGGGATAGTTTGCCTGAAAGTTCAATTATGTTATTCTTGGATTTCATTTGTTTGTGGTATTTGGCTTATTTATTCAAAAACAATATTTTCTGTAGAAGAGCACCATAGTACTAAGAACTCAGATAGGTATTCCACTGAAGTAATCTATACTGTTTGTAACACAATATCTAAAAAGGACCTAGTGTGCCATTAAGTTAATAAGAAAATTTTTATCTGGAAATCATTAATTAAAGTCACTAACTTCTTTCTTGCCTGGAAGTTGGTTTTTCACTCATAGTGGAGAATATTTTGATAAAGAATTCAGTGCTGGTGAAAAGTGAATACTTGACCAAAGGAATGGAGTGAGGAGGGAGCTAAAATTATATTTGTCTATGTTATCACTGAGGGAGGTTAGCAAAGACAAAGTTAATGACTAGCTGCTCATATTGTCATGGTGCAGGGCTTAAATTGTGATGCGATAATAACAGATCCATAATTAATCCATTTGGGTTTCAGAGTCATATCAGGTAGTAGACAGCTCTAGGTAACAGAGTTTTAGTAAACTTTAGTTGTTGAGAAATTCATCAGGAACTGCAAATTAGAGCCATTAGTCATTATCAATTCAATGAGTCATCTTAATTCAATAAATTAGCTGAAGACTACATTCCAATATCAAAATGAAGAAAGTATCTGAATCCAAGACCATTAATGGCAGACTAATTCAAGGCTGGGACAGATTTCTTTAGCCATGTTCCTCATTGATGTCCAAGGATCATAAAATTATTCTACCAGGAGGAAAAATTATTTTCTGACAACCATGTCATTTTTATAACATTGTAAAAGTATATGTACCAGAGGAAGTTAATCATTATAAACTTTACTTTCCCTTATATTTGTCATGCATAATAAAATTGTGATACTCATATACTGTTTGTATCTATATGTCATATTGCATAGTTTTGTTCAGGTATCTTACATGGAACAAACAAGAAGCAAAATTAGACCAATCTCTCCATACTAAATCAGCATACCACTGCTGATACTCATAGACCAAGTTCAGAGAATGAATTAGCAACATCATAGTAATTGCCTATCCAGTCACTGGATTGAAGAGACACCTTCTTTTAGAATCCGTATTTTGTCATTTGGTTCAACAAGGTTCCTATGGAGAGTCTGAGATCCTTTAGTTAATGGATCCAGGGATCCGCGACATTTTTCTGGAATGTTTATGGTCTCTGAGCACATTGCTGAGTGGTGAACATCCACCACCTCCCTCAGAGATTCTATCCCAAAGCCCAGATTGTGCCTGGTTCCAGGAAGAAGATATGCAGATCCAGAGCCAGCAACCACGCTGGATAATAATAATCCCACATCTTCAGGAAGTGAAAAGACAAGTCCAGAGGCAGCACTTTGAGGAACTTTTACTCAGTCTTAAAATGTCCCATAGCATGCATCACCACTGACCTTAACTATTATCTGAGGGAATGGCCATCAGATTAAGGCTAACAGTAGTTTCTGTTTAGTACCATGGATCAGAATAATCAAGAATAATACATCTTTCAGACAAAATCAGTATCACTGAAATTAAATGATGAGAATTTAAGATTGTTACTCATAAATGCACTGTAAGTATTGCTTCTCAAGTTTGGATACTGTGCAGATTCTTTTTCAAGGGGAAATATGTTCTTCTAGACTAGAGAGTAAGGGCCTATTAATCCAAATTAGAGTTTTCCTAATTTAAGAAAATATCTGTCAGGTATAAATTATCAATGCTAAAATTAATATTTTTTGACCTTTGATAAAATAAAATTTTTAAGGATTAAGACCAAAAGAAAAACAGAGAAATGTTCTAGAGCTCTCATGGATCCCAAAAAACAGGGTCTTGTCTAACTGTCTTAATAAATAACCTGACAACATACAGTACTTGTGAATGTAGAATTTATTTAGTAAATATCTGAAAGAATTTATAAATTTTCTAAAATTTCCTAATTTAAAGTTCTTAATATCTCAGAGACTGCACGCTAATACAGTTCAATTTGCTTTTCTGCTAGCTCAATGCTATACATAACTCATAATAATGTATCTGCCAAGTAATTACATTCTAGTATTATCATTTTCACAGATCAGTGAAAACAAATCACAGATTGTTAATGTGAAGGAAATGGTTACTGACCCACAGCCAAATTGTATTGGTGCAACGATATCCTAAGAGCTGGGCCCAGATGTTGATTTTTTTGCTGTTGTTGAAAGTTTGATAACTGTGGACCTGGGACATGGGAGGAAAGGTCAGTGAATCTTTAATTTAATAACACAGTAATGAGGAATCCATCATCTGACTTCTTGCTGAGGTAGCTACTTAAATGTGCCCAGGGGAAAACAATGAGGTAATGATGAATGAATTTTGAAATCCCCTAAACTGTCCTCATCTAGAGGAACAAATACAAGGACCCAGATAACAATACAACCATTTTCTAAAATACTGAGGGAATAAGATACCATTTGTTAAGTGGAGGTTTATATTTTTCTCCAGAAATTTTGATTTTCTGAAAGCCCCTAAAAGAAACACAGAATGAAGTTTTATTTATTTAATTTTTCTTTTTGGAAACAGGTTTTCACTGTGCAGTTCAGGTTCTCCTTGAGCTCACTTTCTAGTCCAGCATGACCTCAAACTTGGTAGTTCTCCTGCCTCAGCCTCCCAAGTGCTGGTGTTACAGGTATGCACCGCCACATCCGGTTCAGAATGGAGTTTTAAAAGGCAGAAAGAAGTAAAACAAAAGGGTGTTCAGTTGCCCTTCTCCTTTATAACTCTGTATAGACTTAAAACTTGTCCATATCAGAGCCAAACAGGATTACCCCACTCTAAACAAAAGAAAGAACAGTTGGTTGGTCAGCTAATAAAACCTGTACCAGAAATTAACTCTATCTGGGCCTGTTTTATTTCATCACCTAAAACCAATTATCTAATACTTGACAAATTCTTCATAAACATTGACTATCACAGACAGTGCCAGATACTATAGGGTCATTTTAAATCTGTCAATGAGTTTCTTTATAGACACAAGGTATGATCAAAATATACAGTGAATGTTTAAATTACAAAGAAATTATTATAGTATAAAACATAATGTCATTGATTCTCTTGAAAGTACTCCATTTTACATATACTTATCCCATTATTCTTGACCTTTACTTAAGCATTTCTGTGGGTATGCTTGCATGGCGTGAACCAAAATACAGTGAATGCTGCTGCTCAGTGCTAGTCAGTGGAAATGCAGGTTAATAGAAACATAACAAAGTGAATGGAAAACAAATGTGGTTTTTATATACAATGGAGTATTACTCTGGCTTAAAGAAAGATAAACTTGAGACATTTATAACTGGATGGATCTTGAGACCATACTCTTAAGTGAAATAAATCAAATGTGTAAATATCACATTGTTTCTCTGGTGTGAGAACTGAATGTTTAAATAAGATGCAAAATGTATAATAGATATTTGAAATAGGAAGAAATCATTCAAAAGGAAAGGGAATGTAAAGGGGGAGGGGAAAGGAAAGAAGCAAAAAGAAAAACATGAGAAAAGAAAGATAAAATGGAAACAAAACTTCATAAATAAGGAGCGGAAGAGAGTTGAAAGGAGGGCCGGGAAACGAGAAAAAAAGGAATAAAGATATATCATGTACAGGAACAAATTCCCTATGATGAATGTGATTGTTATGTATATCTAAATGGTGCCAATCAATTTAAATATAATTTTTTGAAAAAAAAATCATCATGTGTCTTCATCTACCCTATTCACTGGAAATGGCACCCTGTGACTTCTGGCTCTTCCTCAAAATCAAAATGACCATGACATTTGGAATCAATTCAGGACACTGATAGTGAATCTAAAGAAACTCTTTGAAAAAGAGAGTTTCCAGAACTGACCCAGAAATTGGCAAGGATAATGGGATAAGTGCTTGAAATGAAGGCGATTAATAGCAATGTGTCTTTGTTATGGTTTGTGTCTGAATGTTGCCCCAAAGTCTCATGCTGTTATGGAGGGAGCACTTTTCAAAGACAGTTGAATCTAGAGTTTTTGATTGATTATTGGTCAAATGCTAGTATTAAGGATGTGAATGCTACACCTGTCCTAGGGTGGGTAGCCTGCATACAATATAAGGAACGGAAAAAATTTTCCTCCCCCTCCTCTGGATGCTTTTTGTATCTTCCACCACCATGAATGGTTGCCCCTCTACCACACCATCCTGCCTTAGAGACAGCTAATTATGAATTGAAACCTCTACAAACTGTGAGCTAAATAAACCTTTCCTCCTTTAACCTTGGGTGTTGGGTATTTTGTCTCAGCAAGAGATAAAAGTAGGGGCATTGAATCAAATACGTAAGATGTTCACAAAATCATATCTAGTCCGTGGAAGGCACAAGATTTGACACCAGTCCATTATTTCTTATCTTACTTTCTAAGCTAATTGATTATACTCTTCCCTTGATTTTGTTTTATACAGCTATTCAAGACTACATGATATATTCTAGTAGTGTTTATTCTCTTAGGGGTTAATCAGGTTGTAAGTTTTAAAGCCACGTGTTAATTTAAATGTTCAGAATTTCAAGTTGAGTTACAATTGGCCACTTCAGCTTCCTTATTAAATTCACAGTACCACATGAATGACATAAGAACTCATTGGACAAGTAGTATACATATCTTTGTATGTGTGTGTGTGCATTTGTATGTGTGTATGTGTTTGTGTATATGTGTGGTATATTTCTTGATTTGTGTGGTATCTTGGTGTATGATATTGCGAGAGGTAATGAGTTTCAAAGGAAACATTGTTTTGCACTTAGGCATAGACTAGATGTCATGTGCAAAGGATTTGGAACAATTCGATTAATAAAATGAGTAAAAAATCAATAGTGTGAGACTGAGGATTTAGTTCAGTGGCCTGAGCACCTGCCTTGCAAGCGTGAGGTCATGAGTTCAATCCCTGGTGCTGGAAAAAAAAATCAATGGTGCTAATATATTCTTGGTCCCTGTAATTATGGCTACTGCGCTAAGCGTCAGTTCTGAACATAACATTTTAAGAAGACTACTGCAAGCCTCGTGACTTCAGAAGAGACTAGTAAATGAGAGAACTCTTAAAAGTCGTATTGATATTAAAATTGTCAAAATGTCTGAGTGATTTTAGGAAAATGAAATGAATGCTTAGTATGCTTAGTTAATGAGAACTGTTTCTCTGTATTTGAAGGGTTGTTATGAGGAGAGAGTACTTAGTTCTATGTGCTACCCAAGGGCAGAGTCAAGACCAGTAGGTGACAGTAGTTGAATACTGGTTCAACTCAGGAAAAACTTTCTGATCTTAACACTTTTCAGGAATAGAAGAGGCTGTCCTAAATTCCCAAATGATTGTGAAAAACGAAGACAAGTTATCTTAATACTGATTTAGTCTTGTTCCTTAATTTTACAGATTAAGTGATCTGATGAAAGCAACTAAAATTGATTGTGGGATACAGGGTTGTAACTCTCGTACGCAACCTGCTGTTCCTTTCACTGCTCCCGGCCATCTGCAAAACAGTGGTCTTTGCATTCATTGATTTAGAAAATATTTAATAACTAATCAAATGCAATCCATTTAGAGGTTTTATTAAGAAAAAAGTATAACACTAAACTGGAGGATTGGCCTATATACTTCCAATAGCAAATGAACAGGAACTGGGGTTGTTCCAGTAACAGTTTTAAGAGTAAAGCTGGGGTGTTAGAAAGAGCAGAAGAAGAAAACTGAGGGGACAGAGAAAGACTTTGGAGAAAGCAGGATGAGTAATGCAGAAAAACCATGAAGAGTCAATCATGAGATCATATTCAGGTAGATTTAAATAGGGATGTATTGGGGATTAGGAGGTTAAACATATATTCCTTCCATTTTGTGTGAGGAGCAACTATTTAGAACGTTTAAATGTTTAAAATAAAGTAGCAAATGTAACAGGTATGAATATAACACTTCCAGTCCTCAGTGTTTGGGGTTAAGACCAATTCTAAACATGGAAAGCCTCTGTGTTGTTCTCTTATTTTCATCTTTTATTAAATCTTTTATAGAGGAAATGTTTATAAGTTCAAAAAAACTATTGTTCTTGATAAATAGAATAAATGTAAACTCAGACTGGTTTCTGTGGATTTGTTCTCTATTTAAGAGCAGAGGCTTAAACTTCATTAGTAAACCATATTGTCTTAAATCAAATTTCCAATAAACAACTTGGGCGTCAATTCAAGGAAAAATATTATGCAAAACTAATAAGAAAATTTAACATACAAAACTCTAAAAACATTCTAGTGGCTTTGTAAAACTGAAACATTTTGGAGGTTAATTATTGGCAAGAGTTTTTTAAGAAATGATTTGTGACTACACATGCCCCAGAAAAACTAGCTGTTATTCCAGGCAAGCTTTCCTCCTGTACATAAGTTAATACTGACATCTTGTGGTCAGATTTTACCATATAAAGATACCTAAGTAAAGTACACAAATATACTTTTTTATTATTGCAAAAATATCCAATTTTCTCCTTGTACTTCCAAATATTTTTATGGTATCTATCCATTATGAAAATCTTCTTTAATTGTTGTTAACTTTGTTAGATAAAATCATAAAAAACATAAGTTGCACGGGCAGTGTGCTCACTCAGTTTAATGATGTCCCTAGTGTGGTTATCCTTCCAAATACCCATAAGCTCAATCTAATCATGAGGAAAATATCAGACAAATGCAACTTAAGAGACAGTATCCAGATAACTTAACCAGTACTCCCCAGAACTGTCAAGGTCATCAAAAACCAGGAAAATCTGAGAAGCTATCATAGATCAGAAAAGAGGCTAAGAGACACAGTAACTAAATGCCGTGTGACAAGTTGAATGGAATCTGGACTAAAAAAAGGACATTCTGGAAAACCTAACAAAATTCAAATAAAGGATGGAACTTGTAAAGGCACCAATGGCAGCTTCTTAACTGCGACATACATACCATGGTAATTTAAAATGTTAACAAGAGGGGAAGCTGGCTAATTAGGATGTGGGAACAAAACTCCATATTATCTTTGCAACTTTTTGGTAGAGATATGCTTTTGAAAGCTTCAAGAGTGTATTTAACTAGACAAACAGTATTAAAATATGAAAATTATTGGTTTTATGGAGTGAGACATATTACCTTTTGAAAAAAATAAAATACAAACAAAAGAAAAATATTTTATAATTTCTGAATGTCCCTGATAACATGTAACAGAAACATGTACATTACTATATTAATGCAATAAATACAAATTTTATTTATTTAAACCTTGGGGCTTAACCCTACATACCAAGTCTCTGAATTCTTCTCATTGGTTTTTCTCTACCGCAAAGAAAGAAATTTCATCAGGGACTTGTTAGTTCATTGGAAGTATTTCCTACTACTTCTGATGTTATTCCCTGCCTCGCATCAGTTCCTCCCTTCTTTCTCACTCCTTTACCCTCTTCTCCTTACTTGCTCTTGGTGATCTACCAGCTTAGAATCATTTTCCTCTGAAATCTGCATGGCTCATTTCATTTCCTTATGTTCTCTGTTCAAATGTTCTTTATCAGAGAAATATTTTTTCCACTTACATAACAAAATCCCTTCACTAACATTCTGTTCCTTTTCCCCACTTCATCAGCCTCCAGAGAGAGTTTAGATCACACAAAATGTCATACATTTATTTTATATTTCCCTAGGTCCTAATATAAATCGTATGAAATTAAGAGTTTTGTTTCACAGTTGAATCCCCAGTGGCTGGCAAAATGTCAAGCACATGATACCAATTCAACTGTATTTGTTCAGTGAACTAAAATCTTTTGCTCTGAAACTCGTGTCCACCATTCCAGTGCCGAGAGCTGGATACAAGAAGGGAAACCGGCTCTGTCTTCAGCATGGCGGCTTCATAAATGGCCCCCTCCACCTCTATTTTTGTCTCCCTGTCTTCTCAGGCTGTATACTCCGCGCACTGGGTTATTCATGCACCATCTGCTTCCAGC
>RJWT010052317.1:0-10578 GCA_004365215.1 Cuniculus paca | reverse complement strand
GGGAGAATTTTGAGGGGAATTTGTAGCAATGCACCATTTGCTGTCACGCATTTTTAAAATTTAAACACTCAGCGTATATTTCAGTCACACCACCTACAGCGTCTGTCCTTGCTGACAGGCTTATTGGATGCGACATAATTAATGTCTGTGGGGTGTCAAGATGCATCCAGGTTGGAGAGTGTGTCACAATCTGTCTTTTCTAAGACTGCATAGTAGGCCCGCATGGGTTCCACTTCCTCTTTAAAGAGAGCTCTTCCAGCTACCAGGAAGGGCTTTGGGGCAGCCCATGCCCTCCATAGCCTGCTGAATGAAGAGTGAAGATGAGGGCATCTCGGTGGAGGAGGCAGATTCAAGGGAGGCCCAGCATGGCGCTGCCCGCCCCCACAGTGTCCATGGAGGGAATGAGTAGGGTCTCTCTCCTCTGTTCTCTGCCCCTGCCTGGAAAGCGCCCTTCTCCACACCACCCCTCCACCATCCCTGCAGACCCGTTCACACTGAGGCTTACCTGGGAGTGACAGAGCATGGCACAGTGGCAGAAAAGTACCTGTCCTGAACTCCTGGGTAAGCCCCAGGCACAAAGAGTCCCTGCTGCAGGGAAGGAGATTAGACGCTGAGGGCCACCTGTGGGTGCTGCCCACAGAACCCAGCCAGGAGGCAGGGCTTCCCAGGCCTGGTAGCTACAGATCACCAAAGTGCCTAGGTGGAGAAGATCTTTATTTTTGATTTTTTTGTGCCGGGAATCAAACTCTGGACCTTGTGCTTGCCAGGCAGGCGCTTGTGCTGCAGAGCTATATCCCTGGCTGTTTTGTTTTATTTTTGAGGCAGGGTCTCCCTATATAGTTCAGGTTGAGCTTGAACTCACTTTGTAGCCCAGGGTGGCCTCGAACTCACAGTGATCCTCCTGCCTCAGCCTCCTGAATATTGGCATCACAGGTGTGCACCACCATGCCCAGTGCCTGTGTATTGTTGAAGCCCAAGTTGGCACTTACTAAATGGCGGTTGGGGCTGATGGATTATTCATCCTTGATACCCTTCTGTTCCAATGAGCCACAATCAAAGACACCATGCCTTTTTTAGAGCATCGTCCTATTCTAGGTAATGACTAGCACAAGCCACTGTCCCAACTCTTAGCCTGCAGGGTCAGTCTTCCTGTGTCGCTTGTCCGCAGCTCCCCACACCTGGTCAAGTTGGTATCCAGTGAATGTGTGATTGTTCATCTATGGATAAAACACAGATGTGTGTACTGTGTACCTGTTTCTGCCTTCTAAGCAGTGAGCCTGTGGCTTGTGTTCCACAGATCACTGTGGCCACTTCAGGCACAGTTTACGTTTGGGTATCGATCGACTACATCGCAGTTGAACGAAATATCTCCCGTGCCACATTCAAATTTGTTGGGGTTGTCCAAAGCTGGAGATGGATCACACGTGCAGGGATGAAGCAAGGCCAGTTCTGAGAACAGAGAGCACCCAGGGTGAGCCACTTGAACAAGCTGCTCCAGTCCAAAGAACACCAAGTCCTTAGGTCACCATGCAGAGAGGTTGCTAGGCGAAGGGCTGTCACATGACGCCAACCTGCTGAATGTATAAATAAATGCACTCTGGTGGTTGAGCAGTTCCTTTCCTCCTGTTTGGAGACAGGGCTCCACCTGAGCCCAGCTTTCTGTGTCTCATCTTTATTTCTTCACCTTCTCACCGCCCTTCATGGTCCTCATCCCAGGAAGTTCAAAAGCCATGCAGGCCACAGCAGAAGGGTGCCAAACAGGGACTCAGACATGAAGAAATTCATCATTTAGCAGGTGAGAAAGACACTTAGAGTATGCACAAAAAAGGGAGAGTAGTATATTGATTTCCTCAGTATTGAGCCCATTGATATCAATATTGAGCCCATTAATATCATCAACACTGAGTCCATTAATATCATCCATACTGAGGTGTAAAACATGGGGCAAATAGATTCTCAAGAACCACAAATGTATATAGAAATGCTTGTTGTAGTCTTGATTCCTCCATTTACTTTCCTTTTGTGGATTTGGATTAGAGAGTGTCTTGATGGTCATAAGGTTATTAAGATGACCACAAAGGATTTGGCTCTGAGCACTACTTTAAAATCAAGTCCCAAGCAGAAGAAAGATGGTGAAGCAACAGCAACCCTGATAGACCTTAAACCCTCTTGCTTTGTTCAGTTAGATTAGGAAGGAGCTGCAGCAGACAAAAGGAGCCCTTCCCCAGTGGAGGAGTATTTTGCCGCGATTTCCACTTCATAACAGCTGATAACCTTAACTGAGCCACAAGCAGCAATTCCCATCTTTCTAGCTCAGAGAAATTTTGCTGCATCACAGGCTGAAACTTCCACCTTTCAAGGGGTAGGGTCATTTTCTCTTTCCATTGCAATTGGTGCAAAAAGAAACCAGATGGGTGGTGGAGTTCATGGAGGGTTTTCAACATATCTACTCTGTTACTGAACTTTGAGTCACTAATAACCTGGAACCAGTTGTGTGTCTTCCTAAAGTTGTACTCTTGAAGACCCTAAAGGAATTAAAACAAGCTTCTGTTACCTATGATCCCATGGCCCCTTTTACCTTGAATTTAATAGAGCTCCTTGGACATTGACTTATGACCCCCAAGCTAAAGCATTGTTATGGTTTGTGTCTGGGTGGTCTCTCAAGCCTCATGCAGTCATGGAAGTGGCCGAGTCTAGCATTTGTGACTGGTTCATTGTCTAGTGCTGGGATTGGCAGTGTGAATGCTGCACCTGCCAGGGGCAGGGAGCCGACATACAACATAGGGGAGGGAAGGAGGCGTGCTGCCTGCTTTTTGCCCTTTCACTGTTGTCACTTGCAGCCACCATGAACAGCTGCCCGTCAGCCACAACAACCTGCCTTGGAGTCAGCTGAGTATGGACTGAAACCTCCAAAAACTGTAAGATAAATAAACCTTTCCTTCCTTCATTTTGGGCATCAGGTATTTTGTCTTAACAGTGAGAGGCAAGTAATCAAGACAAGCATGTTTAAGTTCAGGGGATTATTTATTGTGGAGAGGAAAGTTTTCTGAATTGTGTGCAGATCAGACCATTGGTCAGGATCCTGATGAACCTCTTTAAGATTTTGCAGCATGCTTATTGCAGGCAGGTGGGAGGTTTATAAGTGACACAGAGGCTAGCAAGTTAATCATTCAACAGTTGGCCTTTGGAAGTGGTGTAAAGAGGCTTTAGGAGCACACAAAAAATGGTCTATGTTATCTGAGATGATTTGGATTTGTGTAGACATTGGCCCCTCACATGTACAGGGGGCTGCCTTGGCAGCAGCTATCACTCAGGTTACTCATCCACAGCCTAGAAGAAAGGGAAGAACAAGGTTACTTGTTTCAGCTGCAGGAGTGGAGGGATGAAATGCAGGCCCTACCTCCCAAGTGCTGCATGAGTCCTCCTGGAGCCCTGCCGAGCCTATAAACTGCCAACCTGCCTGTGCACTTAGCTTGGGGCCATGGGAGTTGCAGCAGCTTTCTGGAGAGAGAGAGAGACAGAGACAGAGACAGAGACAGAGAGACATGGTTGCAGAGACAGTGAGGCAGGAGCCACAGCCAAAGGTGGGATATGCAAACAGGAGTCCCAGACCTGAATACAGAATACAGGGTTTTTTCCCTACGCTTAAGACTTGTCAATAGCCCAGCCTATATGAGTGCTGCCTTCCAAACATTTTATAAAACTTTCTATATTTCTCTGGTAATTCTTTATAATCCTCAAGGTCTAAAAATTGTTAAACATGGTCACTGTATGCTCAAAATTCAATTACAAAAACAAAAGGGGGAATCCTTCCCTACAAAAATGTATACCTCACAATAGACTTCACTTGGTAATATATACTATTAACTTTTTAAATCCAGTAGAGATGAGAATGTAGCAGCAGAAAGACAATCAAGTAAAGGAAAAGAAGCTAAGAAGGGTCCTAGCCCACTACTCAGTTGGGGTACAGGGTATGTTTGTGTTTTTCCAGAGACTGCTGAGTGGCCTGTCTGCATTCCAGAGCATGCTGTCTGACTGTGTCATGGACCTAGACCCAAAGAAGGAGTTGACTCCACCTTTCAAGGAGCTGATGCTCAGTCCTATGACAGTAATACTTTGGAGACCACACCACAACCAATAGACAAGGATGTTGCTAGACCTGACCTGGGGCCAATTAAAGGAATTGGCCCAGGGTGCCCAGGAGATGGTAACCAAAAATAGGAATCAAAGGTTGAGTAGGCAACTGAGTGTATAGAAATAGCTGAACTGAAGCCGGGCGTGGTGGCTCACACCTATAATCCCAGCACTCGGGAAGCTGAGACAGGCGGATCATTGTGAGTTTGAGACCAGCCTGGGCTACAAAGTGAGCTCAAGGCCAGCCTGAATGGCATAGTGAGACCCTGTCTCAAAACACCAGGGCTGGGGATCTGGCTCAGCGGCCGTGAGTTCAATCCCCGGTGCCAAAAAAAAAAAAAAAAAAAAAACTGAACTGAAAGCTGAGTGAAAGAAAGGGACACCAAATTGACTAGTATTTTGTTCTTTCCAAATTCTTCTTAAGAGGGCTCCACTAATTGACCTACAACAAAATCTGACTAGTCTGTTTATAGTTATAGAGTCCTAAAATTATAAAAGGGTTACTATGGTTCAATTTGGTCAAAAATATATTTGAGTGCACTCTGATTTTCTAAGATGTTTATCTGTTTGTCTAGTCTGTTAAGCTGTGTACTTGTTTCTTTGTCATATCCATGAACAGCTGGTTTTTATTTTGAAGTCTGTATTTTTTTTTTCTGGCACAGGGGATCAAACTCACGACTTTGTGCCTGCCAGGCAGGTGCTTACACCACTGAGCTAAATCCTCAGCCCTTTGTTTTTTATTTTGAACTCAACAATTTTTTTTCTCTTTTCCTTTTTGGATCACTTGTTCAAAATTTAACCTGGGTTGTAGATTTAAAAAGCATACTTCTACCTGGGTTGCCAGCTGGTCAAAATGTTGCTAAAATTGGCTGTATAAATGTTATGTATATTGTTGTTTATATATTATGCCTTGAGAGTGTCTCATTGTTCAAAAATAATGTGTTGAATGTTGTGATTCAGTTTTCATAAGTGATCAAAAATTATTAAGATAATTAAATAAAAATCCCTTGGGAGTGTGGAGAAACTACTGAACAGGAATTCAACTGATGAATAGGGATGAATAGGGTAATTATCCAGTCCTTGTTCATTAATAGGAAACCCCATGATCACCATAGCCTTATGGGGGCACCCCAATAAATGTTACTGAAAATGTATTACTCTGACATGTTTACACTGGTCATCATCAAAAGGATTAAGTTTTCTAAACAATAAGGTTTTTGATTTAAAGATGTGCTAGTACAAAGGTTTTCTTATGTATTAGGGATGATTGACTAAAAGGGATATTTTGTGTCAAAATGGAAATTCAAGTGTGTTATAAAAATGTCATCATGATTTTCGTGCTATGATATTATGTATGGTTTTGATTTCTAATTTTCTGGGTAAAATATAGTAACTGTTTGTTAACATTCTACAGGGATTTAAATACGAGAACACTCATGGTTGTTAGAAAATAATGGTTCCATTTTTTATTCTAAAGTACTTAATATTCAGATAAGATAGTAATATTAAGCCTACTGCTTCTGTTACACTGTAATATCAATCTTTTCTTCTGGATGTTCAATAACTGAGGTTTGGAGGCCAAAAATGAGAAAAATAGATGGGCTAGGAGGACAGCCGAGCCGGTATTTTGGTCCCAGCCCTCTGAGGTCGATGAGGACCCAGAACATAAGAAAATCTCTGCTGTGTCGTTCTATAACTTGGTGAGTCCCTGTTCTTCTGACCAAGGAGATTGTGGGACCACAGAGGAAAGTGATCAACACTATGTAGTATGCCCAAGGAGAGTCACCAGGGAGAAAAATCTCCCAAGCTTTCATAGAAAGAAGCATGGCCAGGCAATGGCCATGACTCATCCAGACAACTAACACTGACAGAAGTACTAAGAGCTGCTGTGCATGGTTCCAAGGTAATTCTTGAGGAGACGTAACTGCCCTTGCTATATAGCAAAGAATTAATTTTAATTACTACAGGTCTCACTTTAACTTGGTCTTGACTGTCCAGCAGAAAAGCATAGCCACAAGGAAGAGAATTGTCTACAGAGTCCTTCAAACACAACTCCAACTTCATTTGAACACCCATCGATTGCAATTACACAAATAGAAAAGAGGGAGATGTTGGGAGCAGCTGAAGCTGCAGACCCATCACACGTACAGGGCTGGAGCAAGGTTGGTCCCCAAAACAAAGTGTGCCTAAGGCAAGTCATGTGAGCAAGCTGCTCCAGTCCAGGGAACACCAAGCCCCCAGGCTACCATGCAGACAGGTTGCTAGGCAAAGGGTATCACATGACACTAACCTGCTGAATGCATAAATAAACATGCTGCATTGGTTGAGCAGTTCCTTTCCTCCCATCTGGGGAGAGGGCGCTATCTGCCCCCAGCGTTCTGTATCTTGTCTTTCTTTATTTCTCCACCTTTCACTGCGCCCATGGTCCTCACCCTGGGGAGTTTGAGAGCTGTGCCAGGTGTGGCACGAATCTGTTTGCCTCTCTGGCACTGGTTATGCAACAGGGCACTTTGCCTGTACCCAGAGGGCCTGGAGTAAATGGCTTTTTTGTTAAATGTGGGTGGGGTCAGCAGTTAATGCTGAAACGGGTTACAGAGCCCTTCCTAAATTATACTTGTGTTGAAGCCAAAAGACAAATTGATCTGCCTAATTTCTATAGAGAAAGAAAGAAAAAAGAAAGCAAGCAAGCTCCACAAAGTTCTCCCTTCCTCCCCTCTACATCAGCTGAGTCTCCTGTGCCTCTATCCCCACAGTGACCCTTGACGGCTTTCTTGATTTTGCAGTGCTGGGATGAATCCCAGGGCTTCATGCATGCTAGGCATTCTCTCTACCCAGCCCCTTTGAATCACGTGTTTCCAAAACTGGATCTCACTAAGTTGCTAAGTGGCATAGTCTGGGCTCAAATTTGGGATCCTCCTGCCTCTGCCTTCCACATAGCTGGGACCGCAGGTGTGTTCCTTTACACCCAGCAGACTTCGTGTTTTACTGCCTGTTTCTACCCAGCATGGAAACTCTGTGAGTTTGGCGTTGTAACTCATGTTGTTTCTTTAATCCTCATACCTGGAACATTGCTGGTGATGGAGAAATAGCTGTTAGTGACTTGGGGAGCGATTGAGGACTTTTCAGTTCCCACCTCTGACTGCTCAGGCCTGGCACTCATGCCGGCACGTGGCAGAGAACTTGGAAGTTCTGTGATTGTCATGGCCACTGTCACCTCCTCTCCTGGTGTTCAGATGGAGACAGGAGGGCTCGGGCACGTAGCCTGGCTCAGGGCTACAGAGTATGGTCACACCAGACTAGGGCCATGTGGGCCAGCTCCCTTGGTGACAGGAGTCACCTCTCTGCTCTAAGACCCCCAAACAGCCAGCAGAGCTTCCAGCAGTGATGGACCTTGCAGAGCTGCTGTCTTCTGGCTCCGACTGTTTGTTTTTCTCTTTGGTGTGGGGAGCCCTTGGCCCTGGCTGTCATCTTCAGACCTTCATTTCCACCCGTCCCACGTTCCCACCCCTCTGAGAACTGGCTCTGTCCAGCCCACTTAATTGGAGCCAATTATTTCCTACAAGAGAACAGAGATTGGTGCATGAATTCATGCCTTTGTCCCAACCTCAGGGCATGGAACAAGGAGACCCAGCTGCTTTGTCTCCAGGATGCTCATTAGAGCCCAGCTGAGCTCAGCTTGCACGTGAGCCTGGGCGGGCGGGGGACACTGATGAGACCAGGGCCATTTGTCAGGGACTTTTAGGATGGGGGCCTGGCTCTGAGCAGGGAGCTCCTGCTGTGGTCCAAAGTTGGCAGCTGTGGGTTTTGAGGGACAGCAGCCGGGTTCCTTGGGAAGTCACTTTCCCTGGAAGTTCTACATCTTGACCTGTGCAATGGTGGCCACAGTGGAAAATGCACATTGCTACAGGCAATGGAGTACTAACCACAGCACCTGCTACTGTGCATGTTTGGAGTCGCTACTATAATGCACCTACTGTGGCTTTGGGTTGTTACAGAAGACACACATAGCACGGTGGATGTCTTGTCGCTTTCCTCATGGCTGAGGCAAAATACCGGACATGACACAAAGGAAAGGTGGTTTGTTTTTGTTTTGCTTTTTGGCACTGGGAATTGAACTCAGGACCTTGTGCTTGCCAGGCAGGCACTGTACCACTGAGCGATATGCCCAGCCCTAGGAAAGGTTTATTTTGGCTCACGGTTTCAGTCTATGCTCGGCCGACTCCAAGGCAGAAACGGCACTGTGGAAGGGAATGGCGGAGGAGCTGTCATGGTGGCCACCTGGTGGCCAGGAAGCAGAGAGAGAAGGGAGGGTCTGAGAGGGAGAGAGACCCTCAGGCCATGCTTCTTCTTACAGGCCCCCTCCGACAGCAAGCGCTGCTGAACCCTTTAGTAAATGGATGCCAGCATGAGCATAGCACCCCCGTGATCCAGTCACCTTCCAAAGGCCCCATTCAGTGCTGAGAGTTCTGGGCGACATTCTAGAGCCCAACCAAAAGGTAGTGTTGAAGCAGTAGAACCTGGGTTTGAACCTGGCCTTGACTTGCACCTGCTGTGTGGCCTTGAGCTTACTGCGCAGCCTCTCTGGGCCTCAGTTTCTCTCTGTAAAGAGGTTGTGATGGTTGAACTGGAGAATGAGCCAAAAGAGTCTCACACAGTGGTGGTGAACTGTGCTGCAGTGGGCTGTCTGTTATTGCTGAAAGTTCTGGAAGGTTCACCATCGCTGGTCTGATGTGAGCCGGGTACGTGCCAGGTGCTCCCATTGCAGGAGGTTGGAGCGGCCATGGTCTGGCACCTGAGGTCACCCAGGGAAGGGAGCTGTTATTTTCAAGTCAGGGCCACTTCTTAAGAGGCCTGCAACCCAGCTTCCTGGCTGGGTGACACTGTGAGGGCCTTCCCTCTTTCATCCTCAGCTGATGGTCCAGGCCGTAAGATCCATTCCATGTGGACATCTGAGTGGGTCACACAGGCCTGGCCTCGGGGTCTGTATCTGGTCCCTGGCCCCTTCCTCATGGGCACTGTTCCCCTGCTTTGCTTCCCAGCTGGTGACTAGGCAGCTCTGTTTTGCCACAAGGATGCTCCTGTCTTGGAGCCTGGTCCCCCGGGGAGCGCCCACCTTGCTCTGTCTCACACGGAGCAGCGTCCTTGCCCTCCACCTGTTAGATGCTAAAGCACCCCTTTCCAGGCTGTGATGCCCAGTTGTCCCCATTGCAACCCACTGTTCTAGGGCCTGCATCCGGAGACCCCAGCTTAGACCCCCTGCATCCCACACCCCAGGAGCAGCCTCGCGTCCTGCAGGTGGGGGGCAGCCCTTTCCCCTCTTCCCAAGAACAGTGCAGCACTCATCCCAGGCTCCTGTCGTCCTGCGCCGAAAGGGACCTTATTACCTTGCTGGACGCCCTGCGAGGATAGATGCTTCCCTCGCCCCCGCGCTCCGCGCCCTCATCCATTACCGCCCAGGAGAACTGTGCACTACTTAGAGAGCCTGGGGCATCAATTTTGGTAATGATGACAAATACCAGTGATTTTCCAGAAGGTCAGCAGGCCTGGGGCAAAGAGGTGACTTGGCTGTTAAACTCTCATAAATCATCCTCGGGACTCCGCGGGGGGGAAAAGCTGCTTTTTGTCCCAGTTTTTTGTTTTTTTTTTTTTAAATCACAAAGGCAGTAATGTTACACGAAGTCCAGGAAGTAGAGGCTGTGACATCTTCCCATCGTGGAACCAACCCTGGTTTTCCCTTCTGCCTCTGTGGCTGGGCACGGGCGGGTCCTCTGTTTGGTTTTTATTTTAAATTCTGTATAATATCAAAAACATCACTTCTGTTGCTACACAAGCTACAGGACTTCAGTGTTTACCCAAAGTTCTGCTCAGGCCAACCCGGAGACCACGGCCGTGGGTCTGTGACTCTTGAACACACAGATGTGGTGCATCCGCAAAAGTGCTTCTTAGGAGTGTGGTCGGGTCCTTGGGTGGATCGTGAATTCCTGCCGCTTCCTAATTAGATGAAGATGGTGTTTACCCAGCTAGGACCTCAGAGAGCAAGATGGACGGTGTCCAGTTCCCGGGTGGAGTCTGGATTCTGGAATTACAAGTTAGCGCTGTTTGTGATCACGGGCCCTGCGGTTTCTAAATTGAGGAATGTTGCCTTTTCCCGCAGGGAGGAGTTGGCTCCAGTCTTCGTTACTTTTCTTGTTGCCAAGACAAAATTCCCCACGCCCAAAGTCAAGGGAGGAAAGGGTTATCTGGCTCCTAGTTTGTAGAGGTTTCAGTCCGTGGTTGGGTGCACGGCAGAGGAGAAACAGTTCATGGGAGACAAGTTAGCGCAGCAACAAGGACAACCACAGCTCTTTCTGTCCCATATTTCTTATCCAGGCTACTTAGGGTGGGCAGCACTCACACCCTTAACCCTAGTGCCCTTGATCCTAGCATTGCACCATGAATCAATCC
>RJWT010052316.1:0-10577 GCA_004365215.1 Cuniculus paca | reverse complement strand
ACTTCTTCGAAATTAAAAGCTTTTGTTGTAATGTCAAAGGACATCATCAAGTAAAATGCCACGTGAAGAATGGGAATAAATGTTTAAAACTAGCCATGTATCTGAGAAGGGTCTGTATCCAGAACTGTCAAAGAACTTTTATAACACCACAAAAATACAAACAATCTAATTATAATATTGGCAAAGCACTCAGACATTTCTTCAAAGAAGATATTCACATAACCAACGAGCACATACAAAGATGCTGAACCTCATTAGTTACTAGGGAAATGCAAATCAAAACCGCAGTGGGGTATCACTTCATACTCAACAGGGTGGCTGTGGCTATAACGTAAAAGACAAACAAAGCAGTGTGAAAATAACAGGTGTTATTTTCTGTGAGGGATATGGAGAAATTGGAACTCAGGAACGTTGCTGGTGGGAGGCAAATGATTTAGCCACTGTGGGAAAAAGATTGGCAGCTCTTTAAGAAGTTACACTTAAATTACCACACGACCTAGGAATTCCTTTCCTAGGTATACACCCCAAGGAACTGAGACGGGTACCCAAGCACATGGTCGCACAGGCGTAGGAGCACTATTCGCAATGCTCAGAAGGTGAAAGCATCAAAATCTGTCAAGGGGGCATGGGCAGATGAATTGTGGCAAGCAACAGAGTACTACCTGGCTATCCAACAGTGAAGTGTGGATGTGTGAGACAACACGAATGAACCTGAAAAGCACACAGATTGAAAAATAGTGAGTGAAACTCGTCAAGCCCGAAATGTCACCTGTGACGTGATTCTACTCCTAGGTAAATTTAGACATGAAGGCAGACTAGTGGTTGCCAAGGGCTGGGTCTGAAGACAGAAAATAGAAAATGACTGCTTAACGGGCAGAGCTTCTTTTTGAAGTGATGAAATATTTTGGGCTAGATAGAAGCCATGATTGTACTATCATGAATGTATTAAATGCCACTGAATTACTCACTTTTAGTTTTATTTTTTTAATTGCTCACTTTCAAAAGCTTAAGTGTATGTTGTTTGAGTTCACTTCAAATGAAAAAAAGAAAAGATATTCCACACTAAGTGCTGGCAGGATACAGAGCAATACAAATTCTCCTACACTAGTGATGGATGTGTAATCTGGTTATAATTATTTAATAAAATTTGCAATATCTACTAGAGCTGAGCCATACACACACCCCATGACCCAGCAAATTTACTTTTTCATAAATACCCCAAAGAAATGTACACATATGTCTATTAAAAGACATGTATTAGAATGTTCATATTGTTTGTAATAACCCAAATCTGGAAACTAGCCAAATGCCTGTTCACAAGATAAACAAGTGAAATACTATATAGTAATGAAAAGGAATATCTAAACTACCTGCAACCATATTGGTAAATCTTCTGACTATATGTTGAGTAGAAGTAGCCAGACACAAAAGAGTACACTGCAACCAGGTGTGGTGGCACACACCTATATCCCAGAGCTCAGGGAGGATGAGGCAGGGAGACTGCAAATTTGAGCCCAGCGTGGGCAACTTAGTGACTTAGCATGACCTTGTCTCAAAATTAAGAATAGTAAGGGGCTAAACACGTAGCTCAGTGTGAAGGCACTGGCTCCAATCGCTTGTATTGCTAAAAGAGTACAAAGTGTATGATTCAATTCACATCAGGCTAAAACAGAAGCCAGGGTTGATCTACTCTCTTGGAAATCAGGCTGCCCTGGGTGGGGAGAGCACCAGAAGGAAGCAGAACCTTACTTAATGTGCCATTTTCTAGTCTGTGGCTACCTTCAGAGGTGTACTTAGCTTGTGAGAGCTTGCAGCTACCTACCTTTTGTCTATATTATTTTTCAAGAAAAAAACTTTAAATATTTTTTAGTTGGGTACCAGGAATCAAACTCAGGACCTCATGCTTGCCAGGCAGGTGCTGCACCCCTGAGCTATCTCCCCGGCCCCTTTAGATACGTTTCTATGCAGAAAGGCATGATAGAGGAAACCTGTTTCTAAATGGTCTTTTCGAGACCGGGCAGGGGTTGGCGAATCGAAACTTCCTCCTCTAAAAAGTGTCAGACTCCAGGGAGAGTAGGATGGTGTTGCAGGAATCGTTGTGCCTTGCCTTCTTTTGTGGTGAGGATAGCCATGGCGAGACCTCTCAGGATTTCAAATCCTACTTTGCATTTGTTTACATGGGTAGTATAGAATTCCCAGCTGGAAAGGACCTTAGAGTGCCCGGCCCAATTCCTTGATGTCACTAATTAGGGAAACACAGAAAAGAAATAGAAGCAAGTTTAATGTGACGTCATGTAAGTCATGTAAACAATATAATTCATATATGTTAAGTAATGTCGGTAAGTTAGGTAAATAAGCCACACACTTCCTTCTCCATTCATGTTAATACTCTTAAGGAATTTTGAATCTTATTCTGTCTTTCCCACTCACATTTATGCTTCAAGCCATGTAATCTCAGGATTTGGAGTTTTGAAGTCATTTTTTAGAAAGAAAATGTAGAGCACTAATGAAGCACACCTTCTGGATTATCTTTCCTATAATAAAAAGATTGTAAAGTGGATCTCAGATAGTCTTTGAGACTTAACAGTTTGTTTGAATCAGGGAATTCACTTTAATTGATCAGTTAGGGCAAATTTCCTTAGGAATATAAGTGAAATACTGAGTTGAATGCCCTGACAGAGTTTAATAAATGAGAAACTAATGCACTGATTCTATAAAAAGGCCCAATTCTGTACTTCTTAAAGCGAAGCTTTAGTAATCACAAAGCTATGTAGAAAAGTTGGAACATTCTCGACTCAAATCATACTGCCAAAACCATTTGCTGCAAAAGTCTGAGGTATCCTTGTATTTTTACAAAAAGTACATGCTTTTCCAAACCCGTCCAGCCCGAGTTCCACTGCACAGATATTAAACAGGGCGTGAATTGACGAGCTCCTCCCCGTAAGCTTGAGACAGACCTTCATCTTGATCTTCTCAGCTGGAATCCCATTCTGAACACCTATCCTCAATGCACAGACATTGCTGCTTGGCTGTCGGCCCTGTGCCCATCTGCTGGGCATGGCCTACTGCCCACTCACAAGCTTGGACTCCTGCCCTGGCGTGCAGGTGCCAGGGAACTGCGGCCCCCACCAGCAGCCGGATCTGCCCACTGCTGAGATGCGACGGCCACGAAACATGGCCATGTGTGCGCCCCCTTATTGGACCACGTTTTTCGTATGTTCTTGACAGATACAACGTAGAAAACAAGCGTTGGGTTGGGGAGAAGAGGGTGGGGGAAGCGAGGTCTTGGGTGTTAATGTAGTGCAGGTTAGCGTTACTGTAGCCGCAACCCTGGAAAGTCATAACAGTCCTGGCGAGGAGTACCTAACAAGAGGGACGGTTCCACTCCTTTGGTCAAATCAGCCGCACCAGGCAACAGGGCCTTTAAGTGATTCAAACAGCCAAGATGTGAAGCTGGTTTTTTCTCCCCAAAGTTTTGCTCGTGGTGCTTCTTTTGTCACTTCTGGAAAAACAAGAGGTTTTCTAGTTGTTTCCAGGCTACTAATTCTTTTAGTGTGGTTAAAATAGACAAGATAAAAATGTATTATATAGTATTTGCTGAATTTTTCTATAGCTGATGTTCATAGTTTAGTTATAAACATGATTTTTACAAATATAAGCTCTTTCAACATAAATACTGTCCTATTTCCTATATTTTATTGTATCTAGAAAATGCTAAGCGAGTGTGATGGATGCTGGAGCTGAAGATTTTAAATTCCTATGGAAGAGGATTTGAAGTCAGTTCTCTCTGACCCTTCACATACAGGAAGAGAAGGGCTAGAATCACATAGAGAGTAGGGAAGCACAAGGTCTTACAAAGTCTCATTATTTATTTTTTGTTCAGAAGAAAATTATTCAAGTATTAAACTCAGGTATTCATGAATTTTACAGAACTTCTGGGAGAGGGAAGAAGTGTCTTTCTGTTGGAAGGACAAATGGCAAATTAGAACACCAATAGAAACTCTAGGCCCATTTCAGTAGCTTTTGTATCTTACAAAGTATTGAAACAATTAGTGTGATAGCAGGCTTTCGGGGTTAGTTTATTTTCTGCCAAAGGATATCAATTACCTTTACTCAAAAGAATAAGCCTATTTCTTACCTTAAGTAATTAGAAAAGATGTTTTAAGCACTTATCACACACCTAGCATGTGTTCAACACGACAAGGGATTTAGAACTCACTTATTGAATTCCACATTTATCACTAGAAGGTTATGGTAAATACACCCTGAGTACAGTAGCAGAACAGTAAGTTTTATGGCCTTGGATCATGAATTGCTAACTACAGAACCTCGATTAGGTCCAGGAGCTAGAGCATTTGTATGGCATGCATGAGGCCCTGGGTTCAACTGTCAGCACAACAAAACAAAACAACAAAAAATCGCTTATTCTCTTTGAATCCTTCTCTCTTTACCTATGAAATAAAGATAATGCCTAACCTAGTTCCTTTCTAATATGGTCACTGCTGCAAACAAGTTGACCATGTAAAAGTTCTTTGAAAATCATGTGATGTTTTAAAGTAGAAAGCATTATTTATATCCCTGCAGAAGTCATCATTTATACATTTCTGGGGAATTCTTCACCTTGCTGCTGTGGAAAAATATTTTTATTGACTTTTTTTTTTTTTTGGCAGTACCGGGGATTAAATTCAGAGCCTCATGCATGCTAGGCAAGTGCTCTACCACTGTGCTACATGCTGTAGTAATCCAGCTCTATTCACCTTTAAATCAAATATTGGGTACCAGTTGCAGAAAATTTTGAATGCTGGATTGGAAGATTGGCTTTTATAACCACAGCAGTAGTTATTCACAAGTTTTCAGTCAGGGAATGACATGCTATCACTTCATTTATTTTTAAAAGCTCTCGGGTAGTGGATGCTTCCTTAGAAGATTCCTATTTAATTATGAATTTCATAGGAGTATTGTGATCATCGACAGTTACTATGTATATGTCTTAAGGCATTCTGTGCTTTAAATATGTTTCCTTATTTAATTCTCCCAACGACCCTATATATAACAATGCTTACACTTATTATACCTATCTTATGAAGACACCAGAAACAGAGATGTTAAGTGCTTTTCCCTAGGCTACACATCCCCAAACCGGATCTGGGATTTGTACCCAAGTTTTAGTCTTTACAATTCATCATCTATTCAATGAAATTCAGAAGTATTCATTGAATGCCTACAATATGACAGACACTGTTAGATGCTAGAGTCCAAAAAAGAGGAAAAAATCATGGTGATTGCTTTCAAACAGTCTTTTTGGGCTGGGGATACAGCTCAGCGGTATAGCATCTGCGACTCCCGGTACTAAAAAAAAAGTCTTTCCTTCCTGAAATTATTTTTACCCTAGTCATAAATTATCACTATTTACTTATTTGTTTTTTCATTCAACATATAACTAGGAAGTGCTTACTGTGTGCTAGGCATTGGTCTAGGTGAAAGAAACTAAGAGAACACAAACATTGGTAAAATAGAGAGCAGAAAGTGAGAAGTGTTATAGAAGAAAGGAAGAGACAAACGATAAACAGGGTGACGCTAGGAGTTGCAATTTAAAATAAGTGAAGTCAGGTAAAGACTGGTTGAGAAAGTGACTTAATCCAAGACCTAAGGTATTCATGCAGCTATCTGGAGAAACAGTGTTCTTGGTACAGGGCCAACAGTGGCAAAGATCTTGAGAAGAGAAGAAGACTGGAGTGTGGGAGGAGAAAGCAAGCCAGGGCAGCTGCAGCGGAGCCGGGGTGCAGCAGGGGCTGGTCAGAAAGGGCATGGGAGACCCCGGCCAGGACTTGGAGTCTGCCCAAGATGCGAGGAGACTGTGGGATTCTGAGCCACCGAGGTTTGAAAGGGATCATCCTGGCTGGGGTGTTCAAAATAGAACCTTTGATGCAAGAGTTGAAGAAGGCTGAAGTAAAGAAACCTGTTAGGAGACTATTGCAAGAATTCAGGGCAGAGATGAGGTCAACATGCATCATGACAGAGGCGTGAGAAGGACGCAAAGTCTGGATAGATAAAGAGGGTAGAACCAGTAGGAGCTCCTCCCTGTCTCCTGGAGAAGTGGGAGGGGAGAGGGAAAAGTTTCATAGCCCGTAAGTTTTCAACCTGAGTCACTTGGGAGGGTGCAGTCACCATCTGTTGAGATGCGGAAGAAGGTGGAAGTCAGTTTTTATTTAGGGGAAAGAGATCCAACTTTGTTTCGGACGCATTAAGCTTGAGATGCCTATTCCACCTCCAAGCAATGTTGTACAAGGTAGGAAGATGTAAGAGGCTGGAGATATGAAGCAGGAAATTGTTGACACAGGCATTTCCGAAAGCCCAAAGACTACAGGACAGCAATCTAGAAAAGAGACAGATGCAAAGAATAAGGTATGGGATACATAAATATTTAGAGTTGAAAGGAAAAGAAGGAGGAAGCAAGGAAGACCAGGAAAAACAGCCAAAGGAAAAATAATGAAAAATTGCTGCTGTGCTCAGAAGAATCACAGGAAGATCTTTTAAAATCAGAACAATCAGGTTCCCAAGACCATATGACATTTGCATCTCAAAAGTGGTACTGTTTCTTTTTGCAAACAAATCAGAGCCCATTTAGTACTCTGTTTGAGTGCTATTAAATATTTAGGTAATCATATGCACAAGCACCTGACCATTGAAGAAGCCTTTCTAACCTGTTCTAGAATGTTGAGTGCTTTGTATTTTTTAAAGTTAAAAAACAAAAATCATTGAGAGTATGCAGATTCAGTTCTCAGTCCAATTAGAGAGCGATGTTCTGTTAAGTAAATATGCTTAAAGTATTTAATTGCTGTATGGTCACTTTCAGTGAGGAGAAACCAATTGATATTTGAGGTCACAAAAGGTCTTTAGTGCAAGAGTAGGAGAATCAAAGGAAACAGAAGTGAATTATATAGTTAAGAGTTGTCAGTTCTCCTTTCATTGAGCAGCTAATCGACTTCATTACTTGTCATGTTAAAGGAGATTAAGTATGTCAACGTTAGCTGGTAACAGAAGCTTTGGAGCTACAGTATGAAAAACCTTGAAGATGGAATTTTAATTTCTAGGGAACAAAGACACAATGATAGTAAAAGGAATGGGGAAATGAAGAAATGAGAGTTTTAGCATTCAGGATTCAGTAGGAAAAGAGGATTAGTAGACATAAATGCAAAACCAAGAAAGAGGAAAGTTGGGGGAATCTCAGAATATATTCCTTACTTGTGCAGATTATGTCTCTACTAAATAAATTGCTTTTTTTGTATCTCTTCCTCTGGGCAAAACATACTCATCACACTACTCCACCTGAGAAATCCATTTTCCTTAGTCAGAATATTCTGCTAAGGAACAATGCCAAGTCACTTTAGGCAGCAGGATATGCATATGCTGCTACTACTTTCCACATCTCTTCTCTCCTTTTTCCTACAATAAGCCTTGATGCTTAGCAGACAGTGACCACCCAGAATAAACATTGCCCTTTTTTTTTTAAAGGGAATGAAACAAAACAGTAAAATGAAACAAAACAAAACAGTGATAGGATAGTAGGAAATTCACAATTGTTACTATATTGCATATGGTTGCACTCTAAATAGTCACTCAGACTACCTGTGCCAGGCTTGCACAGTCAATCAAACAACAGATATGTGAGGTTGCTTCCCTACTTCAGTTATTATCATCTCAGCCTGTGTCATGTCTGATTGCTTACGGGGGTGGTGTGGTGGGGTGGCTTCCTTGCTGGTTCTCCCCTGCTGGCATGGCTGCTGCCCTGTGCAAAGGGAGGCTGCACCACACAGGGAGGTGCACTTTTTTTTTTTTGAAACAGACTCATGCTGGCTGGCTTTGAACTCCTATGCAGCCCAGGCTAGGCTTAAATGCCAGTCAGTCCTGCTGCCTCAAGATCATTACTTTTGCATGGTTTCCTTACTATTCCTTCTAACAGCCCTCTTTTTGAGATTTACAAAAAGCTTCTCTCTCTTAATTCCCTCTAGTTCATATACCTGAAAGAAGATGTCAAATTTTTGTGAAACAACCAGAAAAGAAAGAAAGAAAGAAAGAAAGAAAGGAAGAAAGAAAGAAAGAAAGAAAACAAAAGCCAAATGTGGTGGTGCATGCCTGTAAACTCCAGCACTCTGAGGCAAGAGGATTGCCATGAGTTTGAGGCAAGACCCTGTCTAAAAACCAATACCCAAAAACCAAAAACCAAAAACCAAACACAACAAAACTTCTGTGAATACCCAAGGGATTTATCTGTACTTTTGTTATGGTATTGATAAAAATGTCTAGTGTATATTTGTTAACACTTGTATTATCTCATAAACTCCTGGAACACATGAATTGGATTTTATTTATGTTTAACTGTCTTGTATCAAGTACTTTGCAAGTGGAAGGCACTTCTTTAGTGTATAGTTTTGTACTGAATTGTGCAAGAAACACCTTTCTTACTCTCTTCCCACCTCTTTTGGGCTTCACTTTCCTCCTACTGTCCCCCTACTCCCAATTTTTATTCTTTAGGGGAGGACAATGACAATGTAATTGAACATCAGCAAATGAAATTTAAGAGATTCTATTTTTCTCCTGTCGTTGTTTTGGCATGATCTGCCAAATAAGAGGTTTATGATTATTTAGTTAATTATATTCCCACCTAATTCACCGGTGAAATCTTCCTAAAAACATACTGTTATTATTATTCTTTTGCTCGAAAACCTGCAGTGGATCCTTAGCTCTTTCTGCATCTAATCTGAATTCCTCTGGCTTGTTTTTCAGTGGATTCCTCCTATAGCTTCCAAATGTCCTTTTCACTACTCCCAAAATTAACTTTCAATCCTATTATATTTAACTCTGGGAAACCTATTAACTCCCACCTGTTTTCCTTGTTTTGTTTGTTCTCTTCTTCTGGCTGAGAATATCTTTTGCTCTAATCTCTTGCTGAAATCCTATTCATCTCTTAACTGCATGCTTAACATTCATGCTTTTAATTTTACTTGCATACATGCACTTATTCACTACTTTCTTTCCTTAACTTCTGTTGCATTTGTAATTTACAATTTGTTTCTTGATTTAATTTCATTTAAAATTAGGGTTAGCCGAGCTGAAAATGGTGACACATGCCTGTAATCCCACCACATGGGAGGCTGAAGCTGAAGGATTGTTGCAAGTTCGAGACCAGATTGGGTTACAAAGTAAACTCAAGGGCAGTCTGAACTGAGAGCCTATCTCAAAGAGATGAAAAATAAATAAATAAAAATAAATAAAATTAGGGTTAGAGTTAGGGTTTAAATCTATGCCCTCGACTAAAATACTGTTTTAAACTCTTTGAAGGAATATATATTATGCAGTCATACTGCATGCATATAATATTTATATAATATAACCATTATTATGTATATAGTATAAATAGATTATAACAACACTAAATTACAAATGATTAACAACATTACAAATGATTATAACAACACTAAATTAAATTAACGATTACATTCTTTAACAATTTTGTCTTAAAGTTTAATAATAACTTATATTGAGTAATATATGCAAATACAATAATTATATTATACTACATTATATAATTATGCTTAACTAAGGTTTTATAATCTCCACATAACAAGCTAGTCCAGGACTGGGTGAGAAGAGATATTCACTAAGTGCCTAATGATTATTGGGTTAATTGAATACAGAATTAGATTCTATAGCCTTGAGTTAAGGATAAATTAGCGTTTGTAAAAACACTTTGATGTATGTTGTTATGCACACTGACTTCTATTTTTCACATCACTGTGAAGTGAACCAAATGCATTCTACTGCCATTTCATGCCATGTAAAGTGGTTTCCAGGCCTCTTGGTAATAAAAATAAAAATACATTTGGAGGATTCTTGCCATTGAAAATTCAGTTAACACAGAAAATTAACTTGGAATTAAAAATTGGAAACAATAGGAGTATCTATTAATTTTATACTACTATGAAAACTCAGCGATATGCTTTGCATAACATGGAGATTATTTTCCAAATTATAGAGTTTGTCAGTGTATTATACTGAACAATATACCCTGCAAGTTTTAGAAAAATAAAATCTGATACATTGAACTGATTGTGAGAAAGGCTACGTGAAACTGAACTATGTTGCAAAGAAAGAAACTTTTGCTAAGATCGATTTCTCTCGGTGCTGAGTTGACAAGTGCCAATGGATAGAGATCTTGCAGGGACCACAGGAGGGGCACCAGCAAGAGTACTGCCTCCTAAGCATGGCCAAATAGAACACTTCTAAAGTTCTAGACATTTTATTATATTAAGTGTTAATATGAAAACATTCTTAGTGGGATCCAATTTACGTTTCAGACATGGTTACAAGCCCTTTCAATAGAGCATACAAAGATGAAAATACATTTATGCTCACAATGAGGACAAAATCAGACTCTGTAAGATAAGCTATGGAGGCTTTGCACAACTGAATAATAAAAATAGTACAGGGGTTTAACATGTAATTCCTTGTTTATTTATTTTTGCAATGCTAGGGCTCAAACCCAGAGCCTTGAGCATGCTAGGTGAGTGTCTTAC
>RJWT010052315.1:0-10578 GCA_004365215.1 Cuniculus paca | reverse complement strand
ACATTCATTGCCAAAGTGGCTATACCACTGTACATTCCCATCAGCCAAAATTTGTTGTTATCTCTCCTTTTTCTGTTTTGTTTGAGAGAGTTGTACTAAATTATCTGGGCTAGTCTAGAAATCCTAGGCTCAAGCTATCTTTTTGCCTCAGCCTCCTAGTAGGACTTCAAATGCGTACAACCACACCTAGCTTATCTTTCTTAGACATTCTAGAAGGTGTAAAGTGGTATCTCTTGTGATTCTGATTCACATTTCCCAGTGCTAATGATGCTTAACACCTTTTCTCGGATTTTTTTGTATTTTATTATTTTACATATATTCTTATATAATTTTGTATCTTATTTTATATATTTTATAAAAGCCATTATGAGATATAAACTCAATATATCCTTAAATAAAAATTGGTATGTTTAATTGCACAAGTAGTGTTTTGCTGTCATTAAATATACAGAAATAGCTATTCTAAACTGAGCACTGAGGTACACACCTATAATCCCAACACTCTGGGAGGCTCAGGCAGAAGGATCCCAAGATCAAGCCCAACCTGGGCAACTTAATCCTATTCCAAAATAAAAACTGAAAAAAAGGGCTGGGGATGTAGCTCAGTACACAGGCCCTGGGTTTGATCTCCAGTTCTGGGGGGGAAAGGGGGAGAACGAAGAAAGAAAACAGCTCTAATTCAAAAACAAAATAGTCAAACCCCACTTGAATTATATTTAAAACCACTTACCAAAGTGTTTCTCTTATTTAATTAACTTGTTTTTTCACCAGTACTGGAGATTGAACCAAGGGCCTTTGTACTAAACCACGCTTCAGCCTTTTTTCTTTCTTTTGGCTAGGCAGGATTTAATTTGCATTCCTCCTGCCTTAGCCTACCTCAATGCTGATTACAGACAAGCGTTAGCTAGCCTAACGATGACTGACATATTTTTACTTTAAAAGGATCAATTCCTGGGCTAGGGTTTATTTCAGTGATAAAGTACTTGCCTACCACATGCAAGGCCATTGGGGTTCAATCCTCAACACTGCAGAAAATAAAAATTAAAATTGAAATTTGAGCCACACATGGTAGAACATATTTATAAACTCAGCAATCTGGGAGGCTGAGCCAAGAAGATCATCCCAAATTAAAGGCCAGCCTTGGGTACACAGTGAGTGCAAGGCCAGCCTGAACTACAAAGCAAGACCCTGTCTCAAAAAAGCCTCCCAGAGTACTGGCATGACCATGCCTGTATCCCACTAACATACTTTAAAGGTGAAGTTCACTCCCAGGAATATGATACAATTAAAAACTACAAAACTCAGCTGGGCATGGTGGTAAGTGCCTGTCTCATCTACTTGGGAGACTGAGGCAGGAGGATAACTTGAGCCATGAGTTTGAAAACCCTCTAGACAACATAAGAAGATACCACCTCAAATTAACTAAAGTAAAAATAAATATATTTTTTTTAAATTTTAAGATTCATTAGGGCTAGGGATTTAGCGTAGTGGCTTAAGTGCCTGCCTGGTAAGTACAATGTTGTGAGTTCAATCACCAGTACCAAAAAAAAAAAAATTCATTTAATACTGGTTGGGGAAGAGGTTGACTGGAGGTCACATACATACCCTACCTCACTCAACTGAAATCCCACTGAAAGTCAGCCAGGTAAGTGACTTGAGAAAGGTAGATAGTATAGCGGATAATGAAATTTTTTTTTTTTTGTACCAGGGATTGAACTCACGACCTCACGTTTGCTAGGCAGGTGCTTATGCTGCCGAGCTAAATCCCTGGCCCTCAGATAATGAATTTTAAAACTCTATTTTCAAGAGCTGAGGTTTCAATTAAGTGGATGAGCCCTTGCCTAGCATGCATAAAGTCTTAGGTTCAATTTTTTGTTTATTATATTTTTTTCTCCACTTATACAATCACCCCTCAGGTTAACTGGTTATATTGTGTTCTATGGAGCCAGACTTTTCATTATTTATTAAGATCTATATTAAACTGTGCAAGGCACATGACTATAATTCCAGTATTCTGGGAGTCTGAAGCAGTAGGATCCTAAGTTTGAGCCCAATCTGGGTAGCTCAGCAACTTAGTGAAACCCTGTCTCAAAAACTAAAAAGGTCTGGGGATATTGCTCTGTACAAAGAACCTGCATTCAATCCCCAGTACTACAAACAATAAAAATAAAGAACCCATTCCAAATATTAATCCTCCCAAACATTGAAGGAAAAAACAAGTCCTGCTAAGGAAAATTGTACTTTCCAATTAAGACAACAGATATCTTTAGCCAGGCATGGTGGCACATGCTTGTAATCCTAGCACTTGGGAGACTGAGGCAGGAGGATTCCTGTTAGTTCAAAGCCAGCTTGGAGCCGGGCGTGGTGGCTCACGCCTGTAATCCCAGCACTCAGGAGGCTGAGACAGGCGGATCGTTGTGAGTTCGAGACCAGCCTGGGCTACAAAGTGAGCTCAAGGCCAGCCTGAATGGCATAGTGAGACCCTGTCTCAAAAAAACAGGGCTGGGGATCTAGCTCAGCGGTCTAAGCGCCTGCCTGGCAAGCAAGAGGTCGTGAGTTCAATCGCCAGTGCCGCAAAAAAAAAAAAAAAAAAGCCAGCTTGGATTCTATATCCAGTTCAAAGTCAGCCTCCTGAACTACACAGCTAGACCCTGTCCAAAAAATAAAAAGTTAAAAAAAAAAAAAGTAAACAAAACATGTATCTTTGATGCCATAAAAACCGAAAGTCGTATTTGTAGCTTTCTCAATTACATGACTGTCTCCTTATTTGTTAAGTTATAGTCCAGATTCTATTTTTTCACACTATAACATGTTGAACATAAAAAATCCCTTAAGTGTGCTTTTTCTTACTATATAACATGGTTATACGTTTTTCCCTAAAGCAAACTTCCGAATTTCATAAAAACTTTCTGACTCAAGTATTCTGGGTTAAATAAACAAGTCCATCTAAATTTTCACCTTATTTATATAAATTCTTGTCTTTACAGATTAAATAGTTCAAATCTTTTTGGGTTTTTTTGTTTCTTTTTGACTTTTTCTAGTATTGGAAATTGAACTCACAGCCTTCATACTGAGCGATATCTTGTCTTTTTTTTTTAATCGTCCTTATTCTTTAAAAGCCTATTTCTTCATTTATAATCATTTAATCCAACAATTATTATTAAATGGAAGCTTAGTACATGGTTATGTTTAACTAAAGCATAATCCACTCAGACTTCAAATACCCTCCCCCCCTTCCTTTTCCTCTGGAAGCAATATTCATTCATTCATATAATAAATATTAAAATGTACAGTCCCTTCCCTTCAGTGTATAACTTTCTAAACAAAACGACTTCACTGGATGTTCTTTAGGGTTTATTACAGCTTTACTTCTATGGTTAATTCAAACGCATTACAATTTTATTATGTTTTGGATTTTCTTCCCTGCACATATGCACACAGTGGCCCCCTTTATCCATCAGGGATATACGACAAGACTACCAGTGGATACCTGAAACTAAAGTACAAAACTGCAGTTATACTATGTTTTTACCTATGACTACTATGATGTTTTTTACTCACAGCTGTAATAAAGTTTAATTTAGACAGTTATGATATTATTGGTCATTAAGTATAAAGTAGAATAATTACAGCAATATACTATAGTAAAAGTTTTGTCAATATGGTCTTGATCAATATTAACATTTTCGCCAGGGATATAGCTTAGCTGCACAGCGCCTGCCTGAAAAGCACAAGGTTGTGAGTTCGATCCTCGGTACCAAAAAAAAAAAAAAAAATTAGTATTTTCTGGTAGCGGTTGACGTAAGTAACTGAAACCTCAGAAAATGAAATGCAAATAAAGGGGAATTATTATAAGCAATATTTAAACACAAAAGCATTCCTGTATTTTGGGAGAATTTTCCTCATAATATTTCCATAATCTTGTTAACACTTAACAATGGTTGAAAAGGAATAAAATACTTTAAAAAAATTGGGGGGGGTTTTGTTGTTGTTTTTGAGACAGAGTCTTGCTATACAGTTCAGGCTGGCCTTGAATTTATGACAATCCTCCTGCCCTCCGCCTCCCAAATGCTAGGATTATAGGCATGTGCCACCAGGCCTGGTCTCCCTTTTTTTCTTTTCTATCTCCTTTCTCTCCCTTTCCTTCCCTCGACCTCCACCTCTTGTCCCCCCATCCATCTGAAAAAGATCTCTACTTCTGAGTTATCTTCTATTTTGCCATTTATACACACACACACACGTATATATGGCTTCTTTGTGGCAGAACAATACTCCACTGTGTATAAATACCACATTTTCTTTATCCATTCATCTGTTGATGGGCATATAGACTGTTTCCAAGATTTAGCTATTATGAATCATGCTGCTACAAACATAGGTATGCAAGTATCCCTGTGATATGATTTTCTTCCTTTGGGAAGGAGAATAGCTTCTATTATTCTTTACTTTTATTTATTCATTTTTTTGCAGCACCAGGGGTTGAACTCACAACCTCGTGCTTGCGAGGCAGGAGCTTAGGTCACTGAGCTAAATCCCCAGCCCTTTCTATTATTCTTTTATTTCATTTATTTTATTTTTTAAATTTCTTGTCTTTTATTCTTCAGGAAGGAGAATAGCTTAGTAGAATGCAATTTCTATTTTATTTTGAGGAATCCCTACACTGATTTCCATAGTGGTTGTACTAGTTGACATTCCCATCAACAGTAAAGGTTCCTTTTCCCCCATATCCTCACCAGCAACTGTTATTTGAGTTCTTCGTCTTTTGAGTCAGGGTCTCCCTATGCAGTTCCAGCTGACCTTGAGCTGAGTTTGTAGCCCGGGCTGGTCTCAAACTTGCAATGATTCTCCCGCCTCCTGAGTGCTGAGATTACAGGCATGTGCCACCACGACAGACCTGTTATTTGATTTCTTGATGATAGCCATTCTTTATGGAGTAAAATATTGTTTTAATTTGCATTTCTCTAATGACCAGGGATGTTGAATGTTTTTTCATGTATTTATTGGCCATTTGCACTTCTGAGAAATGTAAGATTGTAAAACTGTTAAGAGGACTATGTATAAATCTTTGTGACCCAGTATAAAGAAGCAGTTTCCTAAATATGACACCAAAACATGAGGAACAACAACAACAAAAAAAGATAAATCAGACTTCATCAAATTTAAAAACATCTGTTCCAAGTATGATGGCAAACGTTTGTAATTCCAGCTATACAGGAGAGGCTTAGGCAAGAGTCTCTACTACACAGTAAAAATTTGTTTTATTTTGTTTTTTGTTTTTTTCAGACAAGATCTCACTATGTAGCTCAGACTGTCCTTGAACTCACTACATAGCCCACACAAGTCTCAAACTCATGGCAATCCTCCTGCCTCAGCCTCCCAAGTGCTTCGATTACAAGCATGCACCACCATGCCCAGTCAAATCTGTCTAAAAAAATTTAAATGACAAATAAATGGGTCAAAGCCTTAAGCAGACATTTCTTCGGATACACTAATGTTCAGTAATTATAAGAAAAGATGCTCAACAACATCATTATTCGCTGGAGAAATGTAAATTAAAACCACAAGACATACTATACCACTTCACAGTCAGTAAGATGGCTATAATAAAAAAGACAGTAAGTACTGTCAAGGATGCAAAGAAAACAGAATCCTCATACATTGTTGGTGAAAATGAAAAATGGTTCAGCACCATGGAAAACAGTTCAGTGATCCTTTAAAAAGTTAAAAATAGAATTAATATACAACCTAGTAATTCCACTTCAAGAGAAATGAAATAATTTGCCTACATAGAAACATGCCATGAATGTTCACTACTGCATTGCTCATGTCAGTCAAAATGTGGAAACAACCCAAATATTCATCAACTACAGAATGAACTAATAAGCAAAATGTGGTATATCCATATAATGAAATATTCAGTCATTAAAAATGAATTGCTTAGCTGGGGGTGGGGCATACCCCTGTAATTCTAGCACTGTAATCCTAGCACTCTGGGAGGCTGAGGCAGGAGAACTGCCATGAGTTCTAGGCCAGCCTTGACTACACAGGGAGACTCTGTCTCAAGGGGAAAAAACAAAACATACAAACAAAAAAAGATGAACCTTAAAAAATATGCTAAATCAAACAAGACAGTCACAAAAAGACCACACAGTATATGATTTGTACTTAGGAAACAAATCCTATATAACAAAGTACTATGTATGAGTGCCTAAACCTCAATACACAAATACAGTAATAACTGATTTGGATGTGCAAAACTACATGACAGCATACCCTATAATCTCAGCACTCAGGAAACTAAAACAGGCTAAGCATGGTGGCACACGCCTGTAATCTCAGTGCTCAGGAGGCTGAAGCAGGAGGACTGCCATGAGTTTGAGGCCAGCCTAGGCTACATAGTGTGTTCAAGGCTGCCCTGAACTACACAGTGAAACCCCATCTCAAAAAAAAACAAAAAAACAAAAAAAAAAACAAAATCAGGAGGTGAGCTATATAACAAATTTGAGGCCAGCCTGGGCTACATAGCAAGGCTCTGTCTCAAAACAAAAAAAAAAAAAAAAAAAAAAAAAAAAAAAAAAAAAAAAAAAACTCCTGGTTCCCTATGTTGACAGAACACTATTCCAAATATTCTGGAAATGTTCACTCATTTAATCCTTGTACAGGTCTGTAAATGTATTGTCTCCATCATATAGAATAAAGTGAGTCACAGAAAGATTAAAGTAACTTGCCTAAAATCACACAGCTGTTAAGTAATGATATTTCTAAAATTATTTTTTGTTCACAAGCCTCATAAATATTTGGGACTTTGATCTGCCTATTACCTTTTTTTTGGAGGGGGTTGGTGGTGATGGTACTGGTATAGAACCCAACACCTCTGCACTAAGCTATATCCCCAACTTCCTCCCCCTTTTTTGAGACAGGGTCTTACTGTGTTGTTCAGTCCTCCTTCAGGGTCTTAATGTGTTGAATTCAATGTGATCTCCAGCCTTGGCCTCAGCCTCTGATTCCTGCTCCCAAGTGCTGGGATTACAGGCATGGTACCACCACACCTGGCTTCATGTTTACTGTTTTTAATTTCTAACAAAAGCTATTCTGTGAATCTGCTCTCAATGCAGTATGCATTAAATTTTTCTTGTGCAGAATTTATATACTGACGGTATCCTATTCTTGGATTTAGTAAAAAAAAAAAAAAACTTTTTACTATACATTATAAATGTATAATTGATAACCACTATAATAAGAGTAATTTAACTAAAGGGCTGGGGATTTAGCTCTGTGGCCTAAGTGCCTGCCTGGCAAGTATGAGGTCATGAGTTCAATCCTTGGTGCCGCAAAAAAACAAAACAGAACAAAAAAACCCATCATAAACATAATTTAACATGACTTTGTATACTCCAACTACTTTACTACCCAAATTTTTTTTTTTTTTTTGTCTTTTTGAAACAAGGTCTCGCTATGCAGTTCAGGCGGGCCTTGAGCTCACTTTGTAGCCCAGGCTGGTCTTGAACTCACAACGATCCGCCTGTCTCAGCCTCCTGAGTGCTGGGATTACGGGCATGAGCCACCACCCCTGGCTTCCTACCTAAATTTTTAAAAAGCAGTATGTTTTTAACAAAAATTGAGTAATCATTTTATCTAAAACCTCTATAATTCAAATACCAAACATAAATCTTCATCCGGTATGTAATATTATAGGCAGGAATAAATAAGTATATGAAAATTTCTTTACAAACATCTGTAAAATTCAATCTGTTTGTATTTCCCATTCACTCACTCTGTATTATTATTCTACATAACAAAACTAACAAAAATCTTTTTAAAATACCAAAAAAAAAAAAGTCATATAAACTTTGGTAGTGTTTCCAAAATTCTTGTTACTACTATGTAGGTTTTTTAAAAATGAGTATTTAACTTAACATGGCATATGACCGTAATCCCAGTATTCTGGGAGGCTGAGGCTGAAGGCTGCCACGTATGAGCCCAGCCTAGGCAACTTAGCAAGACCCATCTTAAAAAAAAAACAAAAAACACCAGGTGTTGGGCTGACAGTGCAATGACCCTGGCTAACACACACACACACACACACACACACACACACACACAGAGTTTATATTTGAGGTATTGATCAGTCATTAATTCCATTTTACACTAGTATTTTTTTCAGGTAAATTTTTTGTTTCAGAATGAAGATCAAACTGCTGCTTAAAAACTGGAAAAATGGAAAATGCTAACAAATCTTCTCAAATTTCTAACTACAACTGAAAATTAGCTTAAGCCTATGTTTGGTTTATGGTCACTATCCTAAAATACACTTAAACACAACTTGTTTTGTTGTTTTGCTTGTTTGGTTGATTGTTTGAGACAGGGTCTCGCTGTGTAGTTCAGGGTGGCCTTGAACTCTCTATGTAACTCAGGTTGGCCTAAAACTCACAGTGATCCTCCTGCTTCAGTCTCCCGAATGCTGAGATTATAGGTGTGCACCACAATGCTCAGCCACAACTTGTTTTATTGACTTAACACAGATGACTATAATGAAACTTCTATTCAAACAAAAATTTCAAATCAGATCCCCAACAAACATGTAAACACTCTATCATGTAGCTAATAAAAATATTTTTAATATCTAACATGTAAAGTAGTGGTGTAGAGTATATATATTGAGTAAATTTGGATTTTATTCAGTTAGTATTTACAACATCCAGTTAAATACAAGACAGTACTCATTTGCAAGGAATCAAAACCACATTTGTATTGTTTTAATCTCTATGCTTTACTATGAAAACTATCAGAATAGTAAATACTAAATCCCTACATATTCATCAACTCTGTACTTTTTTAAAGGAAAATTTTAGCTGTGCTAGACAGTGCATAGCTGTAATCAGGAGACTGGGACAGAAGGATTGCTGCAAGTTCAAGGATAGCCTGGGCTACATAGTGAGTTCAAGGCCAGCTTGAATTACACAGCAAGACTTGGTCTCACCAAGTTAGCTGTCCTGACTGGGCTCAAACTGGCAATCCTCCTGCCTAAACCTAAGTATTTGGGATGACCAGGAAGTACTTCTACTTTTTCTTTTTACTACACTGGGGACTAAACCCATAGACTTCACACATCCCTACCTCTGACCCCCTTTTGAGAGAGGGTCTTGTGAAATTTCTGAACTGCTCAGGCTGGACTTTTGGCCTTAGTCTCCCAGAGAGTAGAAATTATAAACATGGGCTACCACGCCCAGTTATAAACTCATTTTGAGTGGAGAAATAAGTAACATTATAGCCAAGAAACTTGTATTTGCACATATACATCAAAAATCAATACCTGTTGAGCTAAGTAAATAGCTCTGAGGAACACAGCTTGCCTAGCACATACAAAGCAGCCCTGGGTTTGATTCCCAGCACTGCAACTAGTATCTACGCTGAGCTGTTTAAAACTCTACTTAGCTGTTTAGATGTTAATGGAAATAAGATGTCAATGGAAAGAAACTAGGTATTTAGCTGTTTAGAGAATATAAGAATACATAAAGGAATACCCAGGCCTGGGTGGCCCACACCTGTAATCCCAGCACTCAGGATACTAAGACTGAAAGATTGCTAGAGTCTGAGGCCAGCCTGGGCTACATTGTGAGTTCAAGTTCAGCTTGAACTGTATAGTGAGACCCTGTCTCAAAATACCATTAAAAAATAATATAGAGGGCCATTCTGGGGCTTGTCGCCTGGGCAGGAGTTTCCGCGCGCCCGGCACCCCCACCCACCCCCGGGCCATTTACCGATGTGGTTGTCCTCGATGTGCTCGATGAGGTCGGCCAGGGTGGGGAAGTGGAGTCCGCAGCCCCCAAATCGGCAGGTACAAAGCCTGCTTCTTAGATACTAAATTCAGCTTGCACCATTTGGAAATGTACATTACAAAAGGTATTTGTTGTGCTCACTAAACACTTGCACCGGAGGAGCTAAAGATGGCGGAACAGTAAGCAGCAGAGTAAATAGTCTCTCTGAGAGAAACAGTTCAGATGCTGGAATATAACATCATGGAGAGGACAAGAAGGAAGCAAGTGGGTCCCCTGGACCAAGGAAGAATCTAAAATATGAATTGAAGCTCACAAAGAGAAAAGAAAAAAAGAATTTAAACAAAGAAGAAGGTGGTGGCTGGCAGTGTCTCAGCCTGGAGCCGGATCCACCCTGCCAGAAGACCTGCTGAGCCTGGAGATGCGCAGTCGAGGTTGCAGTCACGGTCACAGCTGTGGTCAACCCCAGAGGTCTCTGCGGAGAGGCGCGGGAGTGAAGGAGAGTGGAGGATGAGGAGATCTGCGGACGTGGAGATCTGCGCGGGCTGTTGGTGAGTGCTTGGAATTCCACCGCACCACCCGCCCCCCGCCCCAAGGGAGAGAGTGATGGGCTGGGCTCCATCTTGGAGTTGGGCAGGTTACATTGCCGGGGGCCAAGCCTGATAACCACTTCTGGCATCAGCGCCAGGTTGTGGGCGGACCCGAGGAAGTTGCTTCCACTGAGGCCAGAAAAACCAGTCATTTGGGAGCTCCAGGTTGTGGGCGGACCCGCGGAAGCTGATTGATTGGAGATCCGTTCCCG
>RJWT010052314.1:0-10577 GCA_004365215.1 Cuniculus paca | reverse complement strand
TTTTGAGGAATCTCCACACTGATTTCCACAGTGGTTGCACCAGCCTACACTCCCACTAATAGTGCAGAAGAGTTCCTTTTTCCCCACAGCCACTCCAGCATTTGTTACTGGTTGATTTCTTGATCTTGGCCATTCTTTCTGGAGTGAGATGGAATCTCAGTGTTGTTTTAATTTGCATTTCTCAAATGACCAGTGCTGTTGAACATTTTTTCATCTATTTATTTGGTATTTGTATTTCTTCATCTGAGAAGTGTGTATGCATCATGGATGCCCATTTTTGGATTGGGTCTTTGAATTTTGGGGGCCTACATTTTTAAAAAATTCTTTATATGTTTTAGATAGAAGTCCTTTGTTTGAGGGGCAGTTGGCCAAGATATTTTCTCAATTCGTGGGTTTTCTTTTCACTCTGTTGGAGATTTCTTTTGACATGCAAAAACTTTTCAATAAGATGAGATCCCAGTTGTTGATTTGGGAAATATTTTCCATGCAGTTTGATCTTTGTTCATGAACTCTCTGCCTACCCCTATGTTGTTGAGATTTCTACCTACTTTGTCTTCCAGAAGATTTAGTGTTTCTGTTTTAATATTTAGTCTTTAATTCATTTTTACTTTAGTTTAGTGCATGGTGATAGATATGAGTGTAGCTTTCATTTTCAACATATGGAAAGCCAGTATTTCCCACACCACTTGTTAAAGAGGCTTTCTTCCAGTGAACACGTTTGGCCCCTTTGTTGATGAGGAGGAGGCTAAGTGTGTTTGTAGTTGTGGCTGTATCTTCTAATCTATTCCATTGACCTTTATGTCTGTTTTTATTCCAGTACCATGTTGATTTTATCATAGTAGCTTTGTAGTATAACTTCAGGTTAGGGACTGTGATGCCCTCTGCCTTGCCTTTGTTGCCTAGAATTGCCTTGCTATTCTAGATCTCTTCTTGTTCCAGATGAATTTTAGGAATGATTTCTCTAGATCTGTGAGGTATATAACTGGTATTTTGATTGGAATTGCATTAAATCTGTATAACAATTTTGGGAGAATGGTCATTTTCACAATGTTTGTTCTTCCTATCCATGAACAGGGAATGTCTTTCCATTTTCTGAAATCCTCTTTGATTTCCTTTTTCAGAGTAATGTAATTTTCAATGTGTAGGTCTTTTACTTCCTTTGTTAGATTGATTCTTAAGTGTTTCATTTTTTTGGATGCTATCATGAAGGGCATGGTTTCCCTTCTCTCTCAGTGAGTGCTGTGTACAAGAATGCTATTGATTTTTGAGTTCTGACCTTGTATCCAGGTACATTATTGAATTTGGTTATTACATCTAGAAGTCTTTCAATGGAGTTTTGTAGGTCTTCTATGTAGAATATCATACTGTCTACAAACAATGATAATTTAACTCTTCCTTTCCTATCCTTATTCCTTTTATTTCTTTCTCTTGCCTAATTGCTCTGGCTAATATTTCCAGAACTATATTAAATAGGAGTGGTGATAATGGACATTCCTGTCTTGTTCCTGATTTTAGGTTGAAAGTTTTCAGTTTTTGTCCATTTAGTAAGATGTTGGCTATTGGTTTATCATATGTGGCTTTTATCACATTGAGGTAAAGACCATCTATTCCAATTTTCTGTAGAGTTTTTATCATGAATGAGTGTTGGATTTTTGTCAAAAGTTTTTTCTGCATCTATTAATATGATCATGTGATTCTTGTCTTTGGCTCTGTTGATATGGTATATTACATTTATTGATTTACATATATTGAACCACCCCTGCATTCCTGGGATGAATGCTACTTGGTCATGGTGTATAATCTTCTTGATGATTTGTTGCATTTTATTTGCCAGTATTTTATTGAGGATTTTTGCATCTATGTTCATTAGGGAGATTGGTCTGTAATTCTCTTTTTTGTTTGGATCTTTTTCTGGTTTTGGTATTAGGGCAATACTTGCTTCCAGGAATAAGTTAGGGAGACTTGCTTCCCTTTCAATTTCATTGAAGAGTCTGAGGAGTATCAGCATTAAGTCTTTCCTAAATTTTTTTTTTTTTGTGGCACCAGGGATTGAACTCACGACCTTGTGCTTGCCAGGCAGGCGCTTAGGCCACTGAGCTAGATCCCAGGCCATGATGTTTTTGAGACAGGGTCTCACTATGCCGTTCAGGCTGGCCTTGAGCTCACTTTGTAGCCCAGGCTGGTCTCGAACTCACAATGATCCACCTGTCTCAGCCTCCCGAGTGCTGGGATTACAGGCGTGAGCCACCACGCCCAGCTTTCCTAAATTTCTTATAGAATTCAGCAATGAATTCATCAGGACCAGGACTTTTCTTTGTTGGTAAGTTTTTAACTAATTTTCAATTTCATCAACTAAAATAGGGTTATTCAGCAGTCTTATATCTTGATTCAGCTTTGATAATTCATGTTTTTAGGAATCTTTCCATTTCTTCTGTGTTATCGAACCTATGAGAGTAAAGGTTTTCACAGTAGGTATTAATGATCTTCTGTATTTCCACAGGGTCTGTAGTGATTTCACCCTTTTCATTTCTTATTGCATGGATTTGAGTTGTTTCCTCTTTTTGATAAGGTTGGCTAGGGGTTTATCAATTTTATTTATTCTTTCAAAGAACCAACTCTTTTATTCATTAATTCTTTGTATTGTTTTCTTAGTTTCAACTGCATTAATTTCTGCTCTGATCTTTGTAATTTCCTCCCTTCTTTGGGTTTTGGGCTTGACTTGCTCTTCTTTTTCTAGAAGTTTGAGGTGCAGCATTAGGTTATTTGTGTTTGTTCCATTTTCCTGATGTGGGATTTTACCACTATAAATTTCCCTGAGGGAAAATTTCATTGTGTCCCACAGGTTCCAGTAAGTTATATTTGCATTTTTGTTCAATTGTAGACATTAATTTTTTCTTTAATTTCTTCTGTGACCCACTGGTTGTTTAGGAGAGTGATATTTAATTTTCATGTGTTTATGGGGTTCTTGTGGGATTTTTTGCTATTAATTTCCAACTTTATTGCACTATGATCAGATAATATGCATGGGATTATTTCTATTCCTTTGTATTTACTTAAGCACGTTCTGTGGGCTAGTATATGATCTATTTTAGAGAATGACCCATGTGCAGCTGAGAAAAATGTGTATTCTGATGTTGGGTGGAACACTCTGTACACATCTACTAGGTCCATTTGTTCACAAGTTTGATTCAACTCTGTTATTTCTTTGCTGATTTTTTGTTTGGTTAATCTCTTTGTGACAATGGGGTGTTAATGTCCCACGTTGTAACTGTATTATTGCTTATTTGATTTTTCATGTCTATTAAGATTTGTCTTACATAGTTGGGTGCTTCCATATTTGGTGCATATATATTTATGATTGTAATCTCTTCAAGTTTTCCACTAACAAGTATGTAGTGACCTTTATCTCTTTTGATCATTCTTGGTTTGGAGTTCACATTGTCTGCAAACAGAATAGCTACCCCTGCTTTTTTCTGGGTTCCTGTTGCATGGAGTATCGTTTTACATCCTTTAACTTTTAGTCTATGAATTTCCTTTTGAGTTAAATGTGTTTCTTGTACACAGTATACTGCTGGATTTTGTTTCTTAACCCACTCTGCCACTTCTTTTTATTGGTGAGTTGAGACCATTTACATTGATGGATATAAGTGATATGTACTGACTTATCCCTGTCATGTTATCTTTCTGTTGTTGGGTTTCTACTTTTTCTGTTTAATTGTTTGCCCTGCTTAGTGCTTTCCTTCTGCTGTTGTTCTTGGAATTGTCATTATCTTTGTCTCTTTCTAGAGTATCTTTCAGTACTCTCTGTATGTTGGTTTAGTTGTCATGAATTTTCAGTTGCTCTTTGTCATGGAAGTATCTTATCTCTCCATCAATTTTCAAAGATAGTTTTGCAGGGTACATCAATATGGATTGAAAGTTGTTTTCTTTCAGGACTTGAAATAGTTCACTCCAAGTTCTTCTTGACTTGAAGGTTTGTGTTGACAACTCTGCTGTGATTCTGATAGGCTTTCCTTCACAGGTGATGTGTTTCTTTTCTTTGATAGCTTTTAGTGTTCCGTTCTTGTGCTGAATTTCTAATATCCTAATTATTATATGTCTGGTTATGGCTAATTGGGGTTCTATATGCCTCACTTATCTGCATATCAGATTCTTTTCCCATGTTTGGAAAATTTTCTATTATGTCTGTAAACAGTCTTTGTATGTCATTTGTGTTGACCCCTGCTTTTTGGTTGACACCTATTAAGTCTTATATTGTTTCTCTTTGAATCATCTTGCAGCTGTTGAGCTGTTGTTTCTTGGTTCCTTGTTATTTTTAAGAGATCTTTTCTTTCATGATTATAAACTTCCATCTTGTCTTCAAGGTGTGAGAGTCTATCTTCAGCTTCATTCAAGGGGATTTGCCAGCTTTCAATCCTGAATAACCCTTTGAATCTGATTCATGCATTCTAATTCTGTCTTATATTGTTCATTCAAGGTTTCCATCATTTTCTTATGCTCTTCTATTTTTTTTTAAATCTATATCTTCTTTGGATGCACTCAACTTTTCTTTCATAATGTTTGTCATTTCTTTTTTAACCTGAGAGATTATTTCTGATCTGATTTCCTCAATAGCTTCATAGAGTTGTTTCTTTACTTCAGTTGCTATCATTTCAGAAAGTTCAGTGGTGTGATTTCCAGTGTCTTCCATTTCAGTGTCTCCTGGGTTTGTTCTTCGTGGGCTGCAGGACTGAGATAGCATCTTGGTCTTTTGTTTTGTCATTTTCCTCTGGAACCTGTGCAGCTGGCCAGGCACCCTCCTGATGGATTCCACTGCTTTGCTGTGCTGGGCAGAGCATCAATCCTTCTATATCCCCAAGGCTAGCCAGGGCACACCCCTGAACTATGGTGCCAGAGCCTTGTGTTCTGTGACCTGTGAGGCTGGTCAGGCATTCCTCTGATGGATTGTGCTGGGTTGCACTGAGACACTGCGCTTGGAAGAGCTGAGATCCTCCATGCAGCTAGCAGGCATGCACACCTGGAGTGTGTTGCCAGGGCCTTGCACCTGGCTGGGTGGAGTTCAGAAGCTCTAGGACCCAGATGGCTAGCCTGGATGTGCCTCTGAACTATGGCACTGGGGCCCTGTGCTCTGATGGGCAGAGCTCAAATTCTCTAGGACCCATTGGCTAGGCTGGCTGCTCCCTGATGGGCAGTTCTGGGGCTCTGGGCTGAGCTGGGCTCAGTATCTCTGTGTCCTGTGAGGCAGGCCAGATGTTCCCCAGATGGATTGTGTTGGAATGCTGGACTGGGTAGAGCTTGGATACTCTATGCAGTTATCAAGGATGCACCCCTGGAGTGTGGTTCAGGGGCCTTGCACCCAGCCAGGTGGAATTCAGAGCCTCTGGACCACCAGAAATGCAAATTAAAATAAAACTGAGGCTGGGTGTGGTGGTGCATGGCTGGTATCACAGCACTCAGGAGGCTGAGGCAGGGGGATCACTGGAAGTTCAATGCCAGCCTGCACTCACTGTGAATTCAAGCTCAGTCTGAACTACATAGAAAGACTGTCTCAAAACAAACAAAAAAGTAAAGACATAGTACAGTGATACATGTAAAACCATGTTCATAGTGGCAAACAATCCATAATAGCTAAATCATGAAAGCAGTCTATGTGTACATCAACAGATAATGATAAAGAAAATGTATTTATTTATTTTTTTATTTTAAAGAGAATAGAACAAAACAAAACAAAACAGAATACAGTCAAACACAACATAGCATTTCAGAACAGAACACTGCAAACAATACAGGTCTTTAAAACATAACAACAGGAGATTAACAATGGCTGCCTTAGTGTCTCTTGACTTCTTTGAAATGGTTGTTCATACATTCACACACAATAAACTCAAATAAAACAAAATAATATAAAACCAGATAAAACAAAAGAGTGAAAGCGTTACAGGCCTTCAAATCAGACAAGAAATCAACAATGGCTACCTTAATGTCTTTTGTTTTCTTCAAAAAAGCTGTTCCTATCTTCTCACATATTGCAATCAAATAGTAGAAAACAACTTAAACCAATCAAATCAAGAATAAAAGCACCATTGGACTGCAGAACCTTTCCCCCATATTTATCGGGAATTTTGACCTTATTGAGTCTTTTGGTTTCTTACACTAGGGAGACGATGTGGTGTTTACAAATGTGCATTTGGTTTATTTCACTTATGAGTATGGTCTCAAGTCACATCCATTTACCTATAAAAGTCTCAATGTGATCCTTCTTTATAGCTGAATAGTACTCCATTGTATAAAAGTACCACATCTTTTTAATCCATTCCTCAATTGATGGGCATTTGGGTTGTTTCCAAGATTTGGCTATTACAAATTGTGCTGCTATAAACATGGGTGCACACATATCACTGTGGTATGATGATTTCATTTCTTCTGGGAATACGCCCAGAAGCAGAATAAAAATGTAATATTTATACACAACAGTACTACTCTGCCATACAGGATAAATTTGAGTCATTCGTAGGAAAATGGATACACCTGGAGATCATAATGTTAGGTGAAATAAATGAGACACAAGCTAAAATATTGCATGGTTTCCTTATATGAAACACCCAAAATACAAATATAGAGCCAAGTAAAAGATATGTAATATAGGAGGGAAGGGAAAGGAGATGAAAAAAGAATTGAGATGTGTTATGTACATGTACCAACTTCCAATAAGGAATGTAATCATTATGTAATGCAAACATGTACTAATAAAAAAATAAAAACTGAGAAAAAAGAAACTGTATATGCTCTTAGACCTAACTCTTTCTTGGGGTTTCACTTTCCTTATGATGACTTCTCTGTGAATGTAAAAATAGTAAATATAACTCTTATGCTTTTCTCCTATTTTATGTCAGCTTATTTCTCAAGCCTAGCCACAGAACCCAGAAAGAGAAGAAGATTCTCAGTTCTAAATGATGAACAGTTACTTTATGCACAGGATTCCGGAACTGTGGTACATGATAGGCAAAGAGATGCTCCTTGACAAACCCCTACCTAATCTAATGAAACTCTAATGGAGCCCCTTAGGTAGAAACATTGCACAGACTTTGGACTTTATTGCTGAGGAAAGACAGTGGTCCCTCTTGGGAAGTGAAGAATATAAACACGATGTATACAGGTTTTTATAGATTTTGTGTTTTTCCTTATAATTCAGCTGTATAGCCTTCCTACACCAATGTAATAAAACTTAACCATGAGTACAACTATATGAGTCCTGTCAGTCCTCCTAACAAATCTTCAAAAATAGAGGTAGTTTTGGGGTCTTTCTAACCCAAGAATGACAAGACTTCCTGGGATGATGGTAATGTTTGTATTTTGTTATGCATTTGTTAATACAGGTCAAGTGCACTTAATATCTGAGTATTTCACAATATATAAATGATTCAAAATGAGAAGGCTGAAAATTTTCAAATGCCAAATTATACATAAGTACTACAAGCAATAAAGAGCAGACAAAATAGAATTTCAGGCCCAAAGGCAAAGGAGAAGACTTCAGATTACACACATTCAGAATTTACAATAAATCTATAACAATTATATCTATGTTCCCAGTAATACCAAAAACTTATCTACAGGAAATGCTAAGAAAAAACACTTAAAACAACTATATCAGCACATTGATACTAAAAGAATTAAATAGGGCAGTTCAAGAAAAGTCACATAGAACAGTAAGTAGGGGTATACATTAGAACTAATGAATGAAACATAACTTGTAGCATACATTAAACAGTAACTGAAGGAAACCTAAATGGTCATAGTAACAAAAAATAAAATATATAAAGTATAAAAAATACACTATTGTATTACCTAGAGCTTGGATTGTATTTTCTCAAAACTTCACTGACCATGTTGTAAGGCTTTTGAAATTCTCATCAGAAAGCAATGATACCTGTTTTTGTTTTTGTTTTTGTTTTTGTTTTGGTACCGGGGATCAAACTCACGACCTCATGCTTGCCAGGCAGCTGCTTATGCCACTGAGCTAAACCCCCAGCCTGATATCTCAGTTTTAATTGGCATTTCTCCTACTGTTAGTATTTCTCTTATATGGGCTATTTTTGTTTGAACCTTACTTCCCTCCACTTTTCTAATAGTTATTTCTCTTCCCTTCCAATTTATAGAAGTCTTTATATAGTAGGGAAATTAGCCTTTTGTCTGTGATACCTTATTTTCTCCCAATTAGTCATTAGTCTTTTGATTATGTTACCATACGTTTATTATGAGCAGATTTTGATTTGTGGAGACTGTCCCCACTCTCATAATCTGTATTTTTTCAACAGGCTATTTGATTCAACAACATTTAAATAAAAAGTGTACTTTCTGTTCAGTAGGTTGGGTTGCTACCCATATTATAGATGAAATTTCTATATATACTTTGGTTTATTTCTCAATTTTCTGTTTCATTCTGATAGAATCCGCCAGCCTAAGGCTTAGCTATCTCTAACATGACATCTGCCCAACTTGGTATCGGCTCAGAGAAGTAACTTATCTAAGGGTAACTTCTATGTTCTCTTTCTAGCTCCAAAAATAAACCTTCCAGTCCCTTTTTGCGCATGCGCGGAGCCCTCTCCAATCCCCACTCCACATCCACCCAAGCACTCCACTGCCAGCCCCCAGTAAATCTTTGTTTCCTGTTTTGCCCACACAGATGCTGCTTCAAATCAGCTGTTGATATGTCATTTTGCTCACCTCACAAACTCCTCCCCCAACCAGACCTGATAAAAGTAGTTCCACTTCTTTGTTCTCACTGAGAGTGCCTGTCTCTTCTGCAGCCCTGGGGTGCCTGCAATAAAGGCCTCTTTTCTACTTTCTTTGTCTCTCTTGCCAACCCAAAATCTTATCAAGAGCTTATCAATTTCACTTGTCTTTCAATTTAAGTACTAGTGCCACACAGTTTTAACTACAGAGACTTCATGGTATGCTTTAATATCTGGTAGAATTTGCCTTCATCTCATGAAACTTATCTTCAGGTTTTTTCCCAGCTATTTTTTAAGCTTATCTTTCCACACAAACTTTAGTATAAAAAATATTGCTTATTTTTATTGGGGCAGCATCAGCATATGCTAAAAAGAGAAAACTGGCATTTTTATGACGTTAGGTCATCCCATTCAAGAGCAAGGAATGTTTTTTCCCATTGTTCAGATCTATTTCTTAATCTTATAAAAGGATCTTAAAGTTTTCCTTATGTAAATTTTGCACATTTCTTGTTGCATTATTTAAAGTATGCGCCTTTTAGTTGCTATTATAGTCTCTTCCTTTACATTTTCTACAGGGTTATGGTGTATACCTGTGTGGAAAAGTTATGGTATCCTCACTTTCTTGAATCTTGTGTTGGTTTCAGTATGGATTTTCTTGGGTTAAGTATTTATGTCTACAGACACAGGTCTACTCTAGTTTTCCCTTGACTGATTTCATTACAGTATTGAACCCCAATATAGTATTTAAGTGTAACAGGCATCGTCCTCATTATTACTAGTTCTACACTAAAGTAGAAAGACAGATTGAACTATCTGTACCACTTAACCTTCACATGCCTTTTGCCATTTATTGAACATTCACTATGTTCCAGCATTTTAAATACCATAACCACCTTCTGAGTTGGGTATCTGTGGTATCCTTTTTCCTAGAAGTTGAAGAAACTGATGTCTACAAAAATCAAGCAATTTGCCTCAAGTCAGAAGAAATATATACATTTTGAACTAGTCACGACTAGAATTAAGACATTTGCCTCTAAAAACCATAGCGATTGAATACCACCCAGCCCAAGTAAGATTCCTGAGCAATTTATTTGGGCTCCCTGGGTGACGGTGGGATGCGATGCCTATCCGGGTAAGCAGTGCTTCACACTTCTGTGTCTGCTGGGGGTAGGACAATTCTTATGGTTAATACATTGTGTCAACTTGAGAAGTTTAGAAGTTTAAGTGAGAGACTCAGCAGGGAGCCAGGGTTCTTACTTTGTAAATAACCTCATCCTGTGCAAAGGAGGGCAAGGACATTTTGTGAGTGTTACACCCACTCTGAGGGTTTGGGGGGGTGTGGCCTGTGTACAACTTGAGGGTAGAGGAGAGGCTTGCATTTTTGCTTTTTTGTTCTGGCTGCTGCCTTGAAGTGTTGCCCCAGTGCCACACCACACTGCCTTGGAGCCAGCTGATTATGGACTGAAATCTCCAGAAACTGTGAGCTAAATAACCTTTTCTTCCCTAATTTTGAGTGTCAGGTGTTTGTCTCAGCAACGAGAAAAAGTAACCAAGACAGAATTTGGTACCAGTGGAGTGGGGTCATTGCTGTGACTGTACCTGACCATGTGGTTCAAGAGCCTTTGGAAATGGCTTGTGGGAAGAGTTTGGAAAGGTTCAGAGCTGTCACCTGAAAGGATAGCCCTGGACCAGCTTAGGCTGTTCTGTAGGGGAGATTCTGGTTGGAGCTCAGGAGACCAGGAGGCTGATAGAGAGCCTGCTGGTAAAGACCAGGTTCAGGAGGTTTCTGCTGGGAAGAAGGACCGCACTGGGTGTTGGACTCAAGTTGATGTTATGTTATGACTT